>WOVY01000563.1:0-182394 GCA_013436015.1 Rhipicephalus annulatus
TTTGATGACCGTTATGAATATGCAATTTTATTGCATCTTATGCTCGCTGATTGGTGCACGAAAAAAAGGAAATACGAACATGAAAGACTGAGGAAAACATTCTTATTAGCCAAACAGGTATTTACACCGAAAAATTTCAGATGTAATTGAGATTGGGACAACTGTTGATTGATATGTAGGCTTTAACGTTCCAGAACTACCATGTATTTATAAAAGAGTGGAGAACTCCAGAAATGTCCACCACCTGGGGTTCTTAACGAGCACCCAAATCTGAGCACAAGGGCATATAGCATTTTCACCCTCCGTCGAAAATGCAGCCGCCACAGCTGGGCTTCGACTCGCGGCCTGCGGATCAGCAGCCGAGTACCTTAGCCACTACACAGCCGCGCGGCGAGGGAATTGAGACAACTGTTCATGAGCACAATAGCATAACAGTTCGAAAACTCACGTTGCTTGCCCCATCGTGGAAAACCACTGCAGAGAGACAGCAGTCTTGAGGATATCACTTTGGAAAAATATGAAGTACCGCATCTACACGATTAGCGTGTAGCAGTCAAGTCATCAAAGGTACGCCGGTCATGCGCCAGCGAAAGCTGTCGGCAGTCGCAGGAGCTGCTATCTACACATTCTGTGAGATATAAATCAGCTCTCAAATGTCACGCCTGTAAGCAGCAAATTAGAAAATATATACAATGCAGAATTCGCACAAAACTATATACTACGCAAAAGTGAGCGATACCTCATGACGTGGCAGTGTGCCGAACTAAACGCAAGCCCTGACACCAGATGGCCTGAAGACGCCCCCTTCCCCCTTCCTTTATGGCACTGTCCAAAAACTGAGGCCATCAAACAGATAGCCAAGTGTCAGATAAATCACAAAGTAAAATAGTCAACTTTGACATATAGAAAATTACGACTATTTGAAAGTAAAATTTATTATGGCGAGTTCTTGGCTTTGGTCATTTTTCCCCTCCTCACTTAGTCGCGTTCAAATGTCGGCAGGTGTTGATGCTTGTGCCAATAGGCTTTCGACATTTTTCGCCCCAAGTTTCGCGACCTATATTATATTGACCATTCCGCGTGTTTCATCAAATGACTTCAAACTAAGTGCACACATTCGTGCAGGCCTTCTTAGTGGGACAACTGGCGATCATTCAACTTCAGTACGACGCGTATTGCCGCCGAGAATTACTTGGCTGAATACACTACCATGTTCGACGATTGATCGACGTGGCGCGTTCCTGGAACAACATGAAGAGTACTTTTTTTTCGATGAAAAAGATATAACAAAAAAACTAACTTTGCACGCATTTTGGGCCTCATAGTGAATTCTTTTCATTCAAGTACTCAAGCCAGCTGGAGGCAAAATGACTCGATAATTGGTTCCACACTAATTAACTTTAATTACTAAAACTCACACGAAACAACGCTATCGTTCTTCTTTTTTCTAGGAATGTAAAACTGACTGCCTTAAAATTATGCCACGCGAATTTGACACATCTCGGACAGCGCATAGTATTCGTGGCTGAAGGGGATTCTTGGTAAGGAAAGATGACTCCAATGTAAATAAATGTAAACAGATTATATCTTGATGCACCTACAAAAACTCAAGGGTTTTCATGTGTTCAGGTGAAATTGATTGGACTCTTTCAGGTGCTTACAGCAATGTCAATCCATTGTCATAAATCATGGCTATCACGCCACGTAAGCTTGCGGACTCAGGAAATCGAGCACCCGATGACCCGCGCCAACAGAACACAATACAAAAACCGGAAAGACCAACCACACACTGTTTTTTTTTTTTTTAGGGGCGAAGCTCCTCATGGCGAGACCTGGCCGGTTGTCGAGCGGCGTCAATCGTCGATCGTCCATTGCCGATTGTCAACCATCCTCTGTACCTGGCTATCACGCCACGTAAGCTTGCGGAGTCAGGAATCGAGCACCCGATGACCCGCGCCAACAGAACACACACAAAAAACCGGAAAGACCACACACACACTGTTTTTTTCGGGGCGAAGCTCCTCATGGCGAGACCTGGCCGGTTGTCGAGCGGCGTCAATCGTCGATCGTTCATTGCCGATTGTCAACCATCCTCTGTACCAGTAGCGCATTCTCTGCCTCATACGCAATACAGGCGCTGCCCATATAGATGCCTGCAAACTGAAGTTGTTCTTCTCTTCTTCGTGAGACGAGCGAGGACAGCGGCCCGTGCCAAGGGATCCCGGATAAGCAACCCACTCACGACGCTCTTTCCTCGGTCGCAAATAAATGTTTTATCTCTCTCTCTCTTTCTCTCTCTCTCAAACTGCAGTTGGGTGACGATATACTGAATGGCGCTGTACGCATTCCATTTCTCCTACCGTTTCCGAGAGGGTGCTGTCCAATATACATGCGTACAATACGGCGTTGATTGAAGGTACGCTCCATGGCGTTGGCGGTGCAGCTGCTTCCCGATTGGCTGCTGTGCGGCTGCGCGGGCGGCGCGGGGCTGTGGCCAGTGTCCCTGTTATCTTTCATTCTCCTGTATCGTCGCCGTACAGTGTGCTTTCCGGATCATGCTGCTTGGCGGGACCATTGACGACGAGGAGCGCCGGGTGCGGAAGGCGCTGCTGCTCGTGCTCGTGGGCTGAGCCCGTGGTGCAGATGGACGGATGGACGCACGGACGGACGGAAGCGCAGACAGATGACGCACGGAAGGGTTGTGATGTACTGATGGACGGAAGCACGAATGATGAACACACGGATAGACGAATGCACAAACGCTTCACCTCACTGATCATTCATTCGCTGTGATAGTTTTTTTTTTTCTTCTGTCATACTTACTACATTTACGCTGGATTATTCTAGCTCACCCAATTTGTTACCTTACAACGCGATATGTCAGTTTATTGTCTGGCTTTTTTTGTATATTTTAATGCATTCATTTTTGTAACTGTGCAGAAACAAGTATGTGACGTAAGATGGAAACAAAGCATCGTGTTACCTTACTCACTATAATAATGGTTATTGATGACATTTATACGAAACTGATTTTCCGTCAGTGCTTTAGATTACAACATTTCGTCTTCTACTTCTACATGTGCCACCATAGAGCATCGCCAGATGGCGGTGTTCCGTGGCGCCACCATGCGTCAAGAGCGCATATGGTCGAAACGGCCGCCCTTGATATCTGTCACCCATTAGGCGACAGCATGTCACCCGCTGTTCGACTTCACACAGCGGGCATCGGAAACTCCGAGAGACTGAGCACAGACATCTGTGTAAGAAGAGGGCACCTGAAAAAATTCCAACGTTGCACTCCGCTTTTAAGCTCTCTCTGCCGCACACAGCTGCAATATTTGACTGAGGACATGTTCATAGCAGTGTATGCTACCTGCCGGACGTGCTTTCTCACCGAGCCTATGGGGTGGCTCATGACCGCTTCTAATCTCAAGGAATTATTGGTGTCTCGAATATGCATCCAATACAGAGCTCTCTAGGCCTGTAAGTGCTAAGCAAAGAAAAGTGGACCAGCAGATGTGGAATACAGGAACACGCAAATAGTGCGGCTTCTTTGCTGGTCAAGGAGAATGGCGTTTGATAATGTGCGCCGAGTTGATGCACCGCATGTACAAGCAGTAATGTATGATAGGAGCGCCAGAAGATGACCACGCGTAAAGAAATAACGAGCGGTTTATTTTTTCTTAATGACATTCCGCTGGTGGACGAAGATTCAATTTTGACAAATCCAGAACGGGACAGGCACTAACAATGAAAGAGAATGGAAGAGCGACTTTCCCCATGCCTACATTAGTCTCTGTGGGTCTGTTGCTTATTGCTGTAATTCTATTATTTTTTATAAAGATGCTCTCCTCTAACTCCTTTGTTCTTTCCTCTTTGCTTTCCTTCCATTTTTAAGTTAAATTTACGTTACTGTGATCGGTCTTGTCAAAGTCCGCAGCAAAAATTATATTAACTTTGTTCTTCTTTTGAGTCAGCGCTGAAGACGTAATTCTTAAATAAACTGCTGTGAAACTACAAGAAAAAATATGCAGTTTTTATTTATTTTCTGACGCAGTTTGTAAAGAAAGAAGGCTGAAAATGTTAACATTAAGGTGAAAATGAAGAAAAGCAATCATGATTCATACTGCCGATTTTCCTCCTCTTCTTCGCAGGCTGAAGTTAAAGAAAGCATCATGAAATATTTTTCCAAACGACGCATGAGGAGGCGTCTGCATTAGCTCTGTTAAATAAGTCAAGTTGGTATATGATAGTAACTTCATATCTCTAACTTTTGCGCGAGAAGACGCTGAAATTATGATAAGTTGATTTAGTTAACGCCTCCTTCGTTCTTATTGAAACACGTGGCACTTGGTGCTTCTATGATAAGTTCGTGAGATCATTTGTTTGTGCGCACATGAGGCCACTAAGACAAGCCCTTAGAGGGCTCAAAGCTGTGATGATTTTCTGTTAGCTCTCAATAGTGGGCAACCAATTAGGGGAACCTACTCCTACATATGAGTATCAGCGCACGCGTCTTCAGATACCTAATGTTCCCGTGCTTCACTGCTAATAAAAAAATTGCCCGCAGCTTCCCTCGGGGGAACACTGAGGAGGATGCGGACCATATAATTGGTTAACGGGGTGTTAAAGTGCGACTTACTTGGGTCGATGGCTAAATTGGTTAACGTGGTTGTGAAATGGGGTGTTAAATTGCGACTTACTTGGGTCGATGGCTAAATTGGTTAACGTGGTTGTAGGAGGGGGTGTTAAATGAGTGAACACGTACACACGTATGCGAAAGGGCGGCGCTGGTCGAAGGGACGTCGATCATTGTGTTTGTGGATTCGTTGGAATTCATTTCACCGCGACCTTGGACGTCGACGCGCCGTACAAACCAACCGACGAGCGGCAACTGAGCGAGCGAGCGCCGACCTTGAGTATATATACAGCGCGACGGCGCATGCACTGTCAGCTGTTGAATGTTCTCGAAGCGCGACGCCACATGCGCGTCCACTGGAGAATCAGGAGAATTGTAGATGTCGAACGCGGTGTGTAGAGGAGGAAGGGTGCACAGATGGTGGAGGAGTGAAGCGCGCGCGGTGTGTAGAGGAGGAAGGGATGCACAGATGGTGGAAGAGTGGGCGACGGCGCGACGGCGCATGCGCGCGCGTCAGCTGTCGAATGTTCGAGAAGCGGTGTGGACGGCGCGGACGACGCGGACGGCGCACTACAAGGCGCGAGTATAAGATGCTCCGCATCTAAAATTCTCTACAAGTTATCAGCTATGCTCACCGCGTTCACAGACGCATTGTCGAATTACGACATTTTCAGCGGAAGTGTCGGCCTCGTATCACGGTCTCGGCTCGTTGACGACATCTAGAACAACTGCGTGGTTCTTGCTCTGTTCATGGTGACTGCCGGGAAATACGCACGTGCTGAGCAAGTAAACCACGACCGATCAATTCAGTAAGGGGGAGAAGGTGGCTGTGTCGAACGCCACACTGCAGCCCCTGCACGCCGTAATAATAGTCGATAGCTGCGCTGCAGCGCGCTAGCGATAGCTGGAGCTGAGCGAGAAACGTATTTCCCGTCTACGTCCTCGATCCGTAACAGCGACCGGTTCTGCGGGAGTCTTCCATTCACATGCGTGGCAGGGCTGTGTTGTAGTCCGCAGATAACTAGGCTTTATCGTCACTGCGGCGGCTGCCTTTCATGCAGACGAAATGCTACAGCTCGATGCACTTAGTTTCACGGGCGTATAAAAACAAAACCTAAATCGTCGAAATTTTCTGGAGCACTCCTTTGGGACCCCCCACACAGTCGCATAGGAATTTAGAACATAAAACCACACATAAGAATTACCACTTGACCACGTGGTGTGTACCGACGACTTGAATTCATATTATGCAGAACAAAATAAAGAAACTAAAAAGCCAATTTTTTCAGCATTTTCAGCATTTTCTGCATTGAGAATTTATCGATATACCCTCTTCTTTTCCTAAAAAGAGATAAAAAGTGCGAAACATACATGAACGCATAATTCTCAGCTCTATTTGAGCGCCAAGTGGATTATTTCAAAACAGCACGACACGATTATTTCAGCACGATTATTTCAAAACAGGCACCGTAACCATCCTTGTATTGTCCGGGTCAATGATCCCCCACTCCAGCTTATAGAATAGGCTAAATTGATAAACCTATTGAGTTGAGTCTCAGGACTTTGCACTGCCAGATAAAACATACGCCACATTAGAGGGACTCAAAATTGATTATGACTCGCTAACGTGCACGCAAACCCCAAACACGCAACACATGAGTATGTTCTGGCAATATTTTGCCATTTCAATGCTATCGCTGCTGCCTGTAATATATCAGCTACATTGCGGGCCGTTTCAGTAATATCAATAACGTCGTGATGCAAGTATAAGTACGTGGTCTATGTTGTCAGAAACTTAGAGACAGACAGACAGACAGACAGACAGACAGACAGACAGACAGAACAAGAACAGACAGAACAGACAGACAGACAGACAGGACAGACAGACAAGACAGACAGACAGGACAGACAGACAGACAGAAGACAGACAGACAGACAGACAGGACAGACAGACAGATCGACAGACAGACTAGACAGACTAGACTAGACTAGACTAGATAGACTAGATAGATAGATAGATAGATAGATAGATAGATAGATAGATAGATAGATAGATAGATAGATAGATAGATAGATAGATAGATAGATAGATAGATAGATAGATAGATAGATAGATAGATAGATAGATAGATAGATAGATAGATAGATAGATAGATAGATAGATAGATAGATAGATAGATAGATAGATAGATAGATAGATAGATAGATAGATAGATAGATAGATAGATAGATAGATAGATAGATAGATAGATAGATAGATAGATAGATAGATAGATAGATAGATAGATAGATAGATAGATAGATAGATAGATAGATAGATAGATAGATAGATAGATAGATAGATAGATAGATAGATAGATAGATAGATAGATAGATAGATAGATAGATAGATAGATAGATAGCTAGATAGATAGATAGATAGATAGATAGATAGATAGATAGATAGATAGATAGATAGATAGATAGATAGATAGATAGATAGATAGATAGATAGATAGATAGATAGATAGATAGATAGATAGATAGATAGATAGATAGATAGATAGATAGATAGATAGATAGATAGATAGATAGATAGATAGATAGATAGATAGATAGATAGATAGATAGATAGATAGATAGATAGATAGATAGATAGATAGCAAAAGTTGCAACTTGGGTCACTGGGTATATATGCCCCTCCAGTTGTGTATCCAAAGAAGACTCGTGTGATAACGGAAGTTTGAAGAGATTAAAAATCATCCAACAGGGTGATGTTACCACCGTTTCGACACAGCGGGCCTGTCTTCGTCATGGTAGCAACTGTCGAGGTCTTGACAAACATAGGTTCACTTGTCGACACGTTGGCTGTAAGAACATTTCCTGTTCAATAATTTTTCTTCACCACACAAGAGATGAAAATTATTACCTATCCCCTTCCGGAACGCACTGAATGGGCGTCATCTACATTCGATGTTTTCTTCACGCATTACACGCTTACTATGCGAGGACTTGGCGCAGTGCTGGGATGACTGGGACAGGAAGCTTGCAGAAAGAAAGTAAACGAAAATATCTGACGGCAGCTACAGATCGAGCTAACTTGGCAGCTAGCTGAAGGCGTAATGCGCTATGCTTGAGTGCGCGGGTTAGGCTACCGGTCAAATCGGCTGCAGTTCGACGAATGGGAAACGGGAAAAACACCGATGTGCTTAGATATATGTGTGCGTTAGGAACACCGGGTGGTCTTAGTTATTCCGGTGACTACCACAACGAGGAGCCTCGGCAAGCCACATCGAAACCATTTTTACGCGAAATCAAAAACATACCTAGAATCTTTTCGGCGTCCTATGGGTCTGATGTGACTAAACCTCGTATTGGACATTATTGTCTCTGTTGTCTCGTGCGAATCCTAATACAGTATAGATGACGTACATCTTGATCCACGTAAGCCCACGTACGTTGCTAGCTATGAGTTCGTGAGCATTTCTTGAACGTGGCAGCGACACATCAATCAAGTATAGCTGGTTTTTTCATCAAAATTCTCATTAGCTATAAGAACATCTTATAACCAAGCCGCGCGTGTGGTTGATCCGGTTTATATGGCAAGTCCCGAGCAGCACAAGTATTTCTGACAGAGGAAGGTACATTTTAGCTTGATCGTTAGAACTGTCTCAAATGAACGAGAGTCCTGAGGACAACAAAAACGCATAACTGATCCACCTGTCATAGAAATCGGTATACCACGAAAGTGAAAGATGTCTTCACAGAGTTCACAGGCGTAGTTGGGCGTTTATTGTGCATTGTTTCACCACAAACCGAAGTATTGAATCAGATAGCAACAAACTATGTCACGCGAAAAACGGCGAGCCCCTGGAAACATGCAGGTTGTTCTTCAAGTAGAAAGCAAGCACTAAAAGAACATTCACAAGACCTTCGTGGACTAACAAGAGTCACGTGCGACCCGGGGATTTTTTCCTTCCTTCACAATACGAATGTCATGAACAATTAACAACCGTCACTAAGTGTAACTAACAACTGCCATAAGCATTACTTGTGTGTGACTAGCGCGTTCCTTTCGCAAACGCGACTGCTGAATCAAGCGAAGTGACCCTGCGCCGTTGTAGTGAAAGCCTTAGACGTACAAACCACTGTTATTACAAGACAAGCGCGGGCGCACGAGCAACCATGCCTTGTTGAAATGCGTGCTCATCGAAAGGCGCGGGACGATGACCTTTATAGCGCACTCTTCGGACCCTACACACCAGAGATAACAAGAACACTTTGAAGTCAGTGATCTCTGAGTACCAGTAGCAGTAAACTGCGATACAAACAGCTCACTCCTGGTAAACCAAAGAACGCGCGCTTTGCCGCTGAGTCCGTTCACGCTGCAGCAGCGAGGGGTCGCAGGTTCGACTGCGAAGGACGGATCTTTTTCTTCTGTTTTCTTTCTTTACCACCTTTTTACAACGTCATATCCATGAGCGAAATACATCAGTGGAACCATGTCGAATCAAAGCATAAAACACTATCAGTTAAAGTAAATAAAAAAACACCATGGTCGGATACCTTTCAAAAAGTCCCACATGTTTCTTTTTCGAACAAGCTTCTTTTTCAATAGCATACGAGACATTGTACAGTTCAAGCGTTCGATATCGTGAGTTCGGCTAGATTGAGTACGTGTCTCTTTTAACGACCCTACAAGATGTGTGATACGCACTCCAACATAGCTCTCCTGGGCTTATCACACTGCGCGGCACTCACGCGTACATAAAAAAAACAAAAATCGTGGAACGAAGATTGGTTCATATGTACGATCGGTTTTAAGTGAACAACAGTCATGAGTGCTTATACTTAAAGCATTATTCGGAAGCATCGTGCACGAACCACCAGGACATGAGGCCTTTGATCAAGGTGCAGTCCAGGGACAAAATTTTTCATCGATCATGCACGTGTGCATACTTGGAAAAACTTTGCAGACCTTGAGTCGGCATTTTTCGAATGAGACGCAAAAAGGAGTAATCTAAACTTGCATGCCGTAGTGTCAGACGGGCTGCGAGGTTGTTTCTTCTACGTGTAGCAAAGAGCAAACAGCTTTTATGATCGATAAAAATTCCTACAAATAACCTAGACAGCAGGTGATTTTTTTTTTCGCAACCTCGGTTGAATCCCTTTAGAAATATATTGTCACTACTACACCAGTTGTAATCAGTTCTTTTATTATCACATGCAATCTCACTATAAGTTACTGAAATATTTGTCGAAGAAGCAGGAAGTTGAGACAATCATTCCTACACTTGATTCAGTTTATAAATTGCAAAGTTAGCGTTAGAAGCATTGTCAAAAAGCTGACAGCTTACCGAACAAGAATTCTGCCAGTAATGTTACAATAATGCTGGCAATTCACTTTTTTTTCGGAGTTAAAGGCCGCGAATCTTTGCTTTTCACCTTACGTGATAGCGAGAATCATGACGAAGTGCAAAAAAAAATATGAATTGTGAAGGTCTTTCTCGCATCATTGCATGCTTGCCTTCCACGAAACCTATTTAACCTGCAAAGTGTGAACGCACCTAGATGAATTCAGATAAGCAAGGCACCGAGGAAAGGTAGAGGTGTTAATAGGTTTCGCATACCTGTAACTGGTATACTATGCTACCGGAGTGGCAAATATGGGGGAGATTAAAAGTAAGCAGAAAAAATGAAAACAGAAATGAAAAAGAGAGGAACACAAACACACACACACACACACAACGTGCACAGCCCGCAAGTCTTAAGCATGCAAATGTATACCTGTGACGGCTTGATAGCGGCCCTGCACGGCAGTCCCGCAGAAGCAAAGCGTCGCCAACGCAAGCAAAGTCCAGCAACAACTTCGCCGGCAACGTCCGTCAATCATTGTCCCCTCGACCACCGGCGCAAGCATCTTCCAGCGAGAGCTCATTACCGTCGTCCCGTAGCGGCTATCCGGCTGACGCATCGTTCTTTCACGCTCCGGCGACGATGCGAGTCATCTGTTGCGCGCCAAAACAACGTGACGCCAGGTCGGTGGACGGCGTTGCTTCTGCACCATAGCGCTGACAGCGGCTCGCGAACTCGGCCCGCATCGATGAGCGCCTCCGACGTAACACTGTTGCCCGGCTCGGTGTCGATCGGGAAGTTCACCGTCGGGACACGGGTGCCCGCGGGACGCCAGGGATGCGCGCGCTCGCCGCGGGAGAGCGTGCGGAAGGACCGAGGCCACATGTGCCGCCATCTAACGAAGAAGCGGAGAACTGAGCAGTCTCGGGAGAGTATTGAGCCTGGCCTTACTTGGTGTCCACTGCTTCACATTTCGATCGCAAAACAAATGACGCAGACAGTGAAAGGAAACGTCTTGTTGTTCCTTCCAGTAACAGTTTTTGCAGTTTCAAGCGCTAAAACCATGATATATTTCTAAGAAACGCCGTAGGAAAAGAATCCCGAAATTTCTACCCGCTTGCGTTCGTCTACGTGTACCTAAATCGAAGTACTCGAGCCTCTAGCATTTCACTTCCATCGAAATGCGGCCGGGATAAGATTCGACGAAGTTCGGATCAGCGGTCGAGGGCCATAACTTCTTGGCCACCATGGTGGGTTTGTAAGAGGTCAAGATTTCAAACGTAGAAGTCATGTTTCTTCTATGCATTTACACTTTGTCATTTTACCACTAGGCATTTTTCTTACGGCTTCACGTATTTTATGTGTATACATCATTGTGCCCATATCAGCGAAATGCAGGTATGGTCTTTTGTTCAGAACTGCAACGCTTTCTTTGAGATTGCATAAATAAAATAAGCGAAATAAGTGTATGAGTCTCTCGGCACCCCGTAAGTGAGTTGCGCGAAGTTTCCTCGTCAGAATGACTTCAACCACAATGTTGAGACCAGTTCCCGCGCCCCGATAGTGACGTTTTGCAGATGGCCACTGACCTACCTTCGGTCAGACTGGTCTTACTGCCAAATGCTGGTTTACTGTCTGCGCATCGGTGTCACTGATAACCACCATTAGGTCTCTATCCTGTTTAACTATATAAAGAACATACTTGCACTTTGATTTGCAGCTTGTAATCCGAGGCCTATATGGCTTAAGAAGCTTAATTAAGCCGCACTCGGCGTACTTAGTACTTGTTATTCGAAGTAGCAGTTGGAGGCATCAAATAATCGTTGTGTTCGGTGGTACCGGCCATAAATCTTTGTTAAAATAGGGTTCTTCTTCCCATTCAAACAACCACATTGGGTTTGTCAAGCTGGCTTTGATTAGAGTTGCAGCAATCACCCGCATGCGGCTCTCATGCGATCGACGTTCATTTAACATAATATCTATTGTTCATCAAAAGACCTTTTTTACGGTAACATAGGAGATTAGTAGAATTCAGATTTATAGGCACCGTATAATCGGTTTTTAAGCGCCAAAAACTGGGAGGCGAAATGCATTTTTAGTTCCCCAAAATCGTAAATATAGGTAAAATAAATTTATACAAAAAAATGCATATTTTCGATGAAATATGCGTGGAACCTGTGTCTACGGATAGAGTTTTATTCTGGACACTGTCAAACTCCACCATGTTGCCACATTCCACCTTTTATTGATGCTGATTGGCCCAGTGGACTGCTACGACCTCTTTGAGTGGCGTAAAATGCCACCATTACGAATTTTGACAATATGGTGGAATTATTGTCCGGAACACGCTCCAGGAAAGCAAAAAAAAAAAGTTTCAATTTGTGAAGGTACAAAGGTGCCAATGATTTAGCATAGCCATGCATTTTTGTTTTGCCTTGGTTTTGCGCAGCACGGTCCCTCCCTTTATTGTTTAGTTAAAGGGCTCCTCACCAGGCTTGAACGTATCGAGCAGGCAAGGTAAATGCGTCCACTTGGCGCTCACAATCTTGTCTGTTAAGATTTGCAACGCTACACGCCCCGAAAAGGTTAAATGTCATACTGACCGCCACTTGCCCTCAACTCACAGGAATGCGCTCCAACATGGCGGAGGTGCACGTCTTCAGCAAGGAATGTTCTTGCGTTAACGCCACAGTACGTGGCACTGCGAGAATTATTCGAGGCGACGTGCGCAATTTGTGCAATCTGTTGTTTGAATAGAAGTACGAGATTGACAGACATATCAAAACATACGAACAGAATCTGCACGCCTTATATTTTTTTCTTAACTTCTTATCGAGCGAGATGCACGACTAAGCTGACTCTATATCGCTTGCGTTCTAGCCGTTCTCTATTGTGCCGCTGTCAGCCCGCTTCGCGTGTTTTCGGTGCATCGTCCTTTAGAGCAGTTCCATTGACGCGACGCTGAGTATCGTGGTAAGGATACACGATTCATGCCTGTCGCTCCAAGCGTGCATGCATAGACGGATCCATCCTACAGAAATAGGCAGTACAATATAGAGAACGCTGAAACGACACAACACAGCTTGCGTGCGCGATCTGGCTTGGGCATCTCATGCGCTTGTAACCTTGCTTACCCACGACGCATTGATGCGTCTGCGTCATGAGGTCTTCCCGCTCCGAGTTGCTCCGATACCGAAGAGGTCAAGGGAGAAATTTCGCTTGCGAAGTCTACACCGGGCGAGTGGCAAAGATTCCCAGCTCATCTCATCGCATCATATTCTCGCGACTCGTAATGAACCAACTGAAAAAACTGTTGTGGCACAAAGCTTTTCTTTCGGAACGCAACGACTTGCAGTGCGTAACTAAAGTTTCTCATGTGACCTGGTAAAGTGCCCTTGAAAAAGGAAATGACCAAAAAAAAACAAAAATCATGCGAACATCTCTTTTTTTTTACCTGCACTTTAGTTTTCCCTGATGACACTCCGCAGTTCCACATTCGTTCTCTATCGTACTGCGGCTGCGCAGAAGCATTTCCCGTTTCCCCAAGCGTGCGAGCAGACGCCGGCGAGATGCCGAACAGATGATGCCACGTGGATGAATACATGTGTAGGGGCTGACCGGCTTTCTTATTGGCCAAAGGGCCTTGTAGCCTTGACAGTGCTGAAAAGACGGCACCCAATAGGGTTCCGAAAGCTCAATTTTGCCCCGTAACATCAATACCGCTCTCCAACAGTACTCGAAAGCAATTTCAGGTTAAATTGCGTTCACGTAGACACAAATTTTTAAAATAGCCATTTGATTGATATGTGGGGTTTAACGTCCCAAAACCACTATATGATTATGAGAGACGCCGTAGTGGAGGGCTCCGGAAATTTCGACCACCTGGGGTTCTTTTTAACGTGCACCCAAATCTGAGCACACGGGCCTACAACATTTCCGCCTCCATCGGAAATGCAGTTAAAATAGCCATTTATAGGCGCTTAGAAGAATATCGGCGTAAACGTAAAAAAAAGGCACTTATAAGCACTATAAGAACACTATGATAACTCTTTTCAACCTCTAATTTATGCGCTTATGTCAAAGTCGCACGACAGGAACGCAAAAAACAAAATATGTATTTGCCTATATAATTCGGTCTCTAACGATCAGTGCCATGAACGCTATGTGTAGAAAAAAAATTATCAAGATGCCTCGAAATTGCGTGGACTCAGGCATACCACTTGTTAACAGCGCAGGGAGTGTGTAACGCGTACAAAAGCTTTTGCGGGTGGAGCCCAGCCACATGAGAGAAAAAAAAGGGGGTGGGGGCACGTGGCAACCTCTAGGATGTTCAAATTGATATAAGTTAACGTCCCACAACAAAAATACGATTGTATGACAGAGCTGCGAAAATCTTGATATGCTGTGGTTCTTTGACGTGCACCTAAGTAGGCGGTCCTCGGGCATTTTTCTTCCTAGATGTTAAGAAACGTCCTCCAATGTCTAGATTACTTGGATAATTGATTTGTGGGGTTTACGTCCCAAAACCACCATATGATCATGAGAGACGCCATAGTGGAAGACTCCGGAAATTTCGACCACCTAGGATTCTTTAACGCACTGCACCCAAGTATGAGCACACAGGCCTACAATATTTCCAGCTCCATCGAAAATGCAGCCGCCGTTACCGGGATTTGATACCGCGGTCTGCGGGTCAGTTATAAAGGACTACCGAATCAAGCGTGCTTTACACACGAACACTGCTCTGACAATGATTGCGTAGGCTTTTATTACAATGTCTGCACCATGCGAAACGCCCTTCAAGTTTCTACCCTCGGCCGTTGAAAGTCGCACAGTTGAAGATCATGCTGAAATATTTGCCTCGAAATCCATGCATGCTGATGTTTTTTCTTTGTAATCATTTTTCTCTGCAATCAGAAAAAATAAGACGTGCTGAAACACTTCAACACAACAATATGCTCGAACTATGCAGTCTGCTCTAAGTAACAGCTGAACAGGACGCAACAACTGAGTGGGTGTTTCGGCGCGGAATACTTCTGCGCACGACTTAAAATGAATATGCTACACGCAATCAGTCATGGTACATGAACACGAAACAATAATTCAATATGATAAACGTGCTGCTAAGTTTAAGCCCACGAGTGGTTTTGCAGTTTTCAATAAAAATTGGGTCACTGTGTTCAGGAATCAGATCTACGTCCTCATTTTTAGCAGCGCACCGCCGCTAAGCTAATAAGATGGAGGGATAATTTACACAGATACCAAAGAAGCGTATAGCTTAAGTAAAATGAAACGTCCATTATACATACGGCACCGAGAAACACGTATATTGGTCCTGCTCATTCATGTGATACTTTGCGTGACTTGGTAAAAGTTGAGGAAAGCAGACTACAACTGAAATAGCTAAACGCATTAGCTTTTGTGCGTAAAAATGAAAAATTTGCAGCATCGCTAAGAAATGTGTTAGGGGCGGCTGGTTAAGATCACAGGTAACCGCTTTCAAGTCGAAGTTCATTAAAATTTGAAATCTGCGAGGTGAAATACGCGCCCTACAGAGCGCTAAGGTCCTTACGTAAAAATTGGGACAATTATCGTTAGAACATGACTTTAATAACACTTACTTGAGGTCACAGGTCATCCGTCAGGGCAAAATCATGGCCTAACCTGGGACGCAATGCGAGCCTCCGCAGCCTTTTGGACGACAGACTAGGCCTTCGGCTTCGCATTCTTCGTCCGTGCACTCTTCGTAGATGCAGTCGCTCCTCTCGGTCCTTGCTTTTGCCGACAGCGTCCACACGCTGCCAGAAAACACGCATGCGGACGCCAGTAGGATGACGCAGAGGACAGATGTATTCATGCTAACGGTGGATTCGAGTCGACTGAGGTGCACGGCTGTTGTCTGGCAGACAGCGCGCTAACGTCGGAACTCGTTCCTCATGCGCACCTGGCTGAACGCCTTTTATTGGCTGGCTCACTGGATTTTTTTTTTGCAGGCCCTCATGTTCCGCACAGCGCAGCTTCTGCTTATCGAAACATGTTCGTGTATATTTCATGCGTTTCCACACACGCTGACTCACACACAAAAAGGGATGCATGAACCGTTGTTTTGATTATGACACTTCCTTTGAACATAGCTGTACACTGAGGCGGAAGTTACTGCAAGAACGAAGCACTGAAAGCAGAGCACGTGGCTGCAATAAAGTGCTGCAGACCGGCAGAGAAACCGAGCATATTCAGAATAGAAAAGCATAGGAGAATCTATGCGTATCGTTTCCTGGTTGTGGCGATGGTGAAATGAAGCCAAGGCAATTCGACATGCTGCTGCCCCTGATATTCCAGTTAAAAGGGGCGGTTCGAGTAACTCAGCGTCTATACATACACACATATTGCACATTTTCTATGCGTGATTGCAGTGAAAGTAAGTAAGAGAAGTTGGTCATACGGATACAATAATAATATCTAAGGCTTAACGTCCCAAAACCATGTTATGATTACTATGAGAGGTGCCTTGGCGAAGAACTCCGGAAATATTTGACCATATGGTATTCTTTAACGTCCGCTGACATCGCACAGCAAACGGGTCTCAACCATTTCGCCGGCACCCCAAATGTGACCACCGCGGCAGGAGTCGAACCCGCCACCTTTGGGTCAGTCGCCGTGCACCTTAACCTCTCATGCACCATGGCGGACCATACAGATAGAAAAATAAAATGGCTGTAACATATATATGAATAATGCATGATCATATCGGTGTTAGAAATGAATAAAAAGAAAATGGTTTTAAATAAAAAGAAATTCACCTTAAAAGGCAACAAACTACAAATAAATGACTTGACCAGCAGTTGAAAGAACGCATAAATCAATTCAGTTTCATTTGAAAACTTGTGCATAAATGTTCTCAATATTTTTCCCCCTTTATTTGCCGTTAGTACTGCTGAAGAACAATACGGACGACATATTGTCGAATCACAAGCCATAGACGTCAGAGATATTCTCCTGTATTCCCCATTCCGAGTCCTTCCCAATCAAGTCATTTGAATACTTCTATCGATGCAGTGAACAACAATAACTAGTGGTCACTTTTTTCTTGTTTATCTCCTCGTTACTATTTCATTGTTTTCATTTTCTTTTTATATATTTTTTTCTTTAGAGAATCCAGTTATCTGTGACGTCTGCAATGTCGCCTAAGATGTTTAGCGATGTTGTTCAATGCGACATTTTCGCATTCGTTAATTGTTGCACAGAAGCTGGACCTTCAAGTGAATTATTGTTAGATTCCTGAGCCATCTATGCCTGTCTAACAACAACATGTGAGGTTTTATCGTGATCTAAGGTCATAAAATTAAGCTCATGCACCATTCGGGACACCACTATGCGGCTTCAATCCAACACCGAAGACTGAAACGAAATATGCTGAAAACCACGTATGGTTTCACTTTAGGCTTTTCCGTGCACTTTGTTGTAATGCCGCATGCGATTCCACATTATTTCGAGAAAAAAAAAGTTAGGAGTTTTGCGACACAGTTTGAGCACGTTGTTTTTGCGACTTCTCCTGGTACTTCGGCCCCACGCAAGCTCAAAGCGTTGCGCGAGTAGCAACACCGAAAACGAAGTTATCATTTTATTTCAACGAAGCAACCGCTCTTATTTAGGATAGCTGCGACGCACAGCAGCTGTTATCCTGATCTGAAAATATGTTTCGTCACGTGGTGGCGATTACGATGGCCATGGCGTTTTGGTTAACATAACATTGCTAGTCACGCGTAATCTTTACGTGGTTCAGGCTTGGCCACACTACTGTGCGCCAAATTTATGAAGATATGCCTTGGATTTGGATTGGATTTGTGGGGTTTAACGTCCCAAAACCACCATATGATAATGAGGGACGCCGTAGTGGAGGGCTCCGGAAACTTCGACCACCTGGTGTTCTTTAACGTGCGCCTAAATCTGAGCACACGGGTCGACAACATTCCCGCCTCCATCGGAAATGCAGCCACCGCGGCTGGGATTCGATCCCGCGACCTGCGGGTTAGCAGCCGAGTACCTTAGCCACTAGACCGCCGCGGCGAGGCAAATAAACCAATCAAGTCAGCGGTGGAGTGAAATGTGAAAAGAAATATTTTTCTTCGTCTGCTGATGCTTTGAAATGTAGATACAGTGAACCAATTTTTATTATTATTTTGGGGGGTACCTGTTGTTATTATCAACACTACAAAAACTCCAGTGCTTCCGAAGGCAGACCATGGAATGTTGCAGGCCTTTTTAAACCTTGCTGATAAGCTTGAATGCGTACAGAAATAAGCCCACGACAACTAAGATTTTAATTACAGATGCTTCAGACGCCATAAAAATGTATTTTACCTGAACCTGCACTCAACGGAAGATATGCCCCACCGCGGTGGTCTAGTGGCTAAGGTACTCTGCTGCTGACCCGCAGGTTGCGGGATCGAATCCCGGCTGCGGCGGCTGCATTTCCGATAGAGGCATAAATGTTGTAGGCCCGTGTGCTCAGCTATGGGTGCACGTTAGAGAACCCCGGGTGGTCGAAATTTCCGGAGCCCTCCACTACGGCGTCTCTCATAATCATATGGTGGTTTTGGGACGTTCAACTCCATATATCAATCAACTATCAACTAAAAATAATAAACAAAAAATTTATAAAATAATTGATGCAACGTTCAATTGCGAATGAGGGAATAATTGAAAAGTACAAGGTGTTTAGGAGCTTCAGACTAATTTTCGGTAATGCCAGGTTTCTGAAAAAACCTGTACGGCCGCGAATCGTCTCATCTTCAGCTTGTGTGCACCCTTTTTCGTGATACCAAAGACTTACTCTGTGTTTTATAAAGTTTACATATGCCAATGAATGGCGACACAAACTCTAATGCATTTGTGTCTTTTTTTAGAGAAAAGCTACAAGATCATTCGCATCCCTCTGTGCAGTAATAATGACATGTTTGAACACCAAGTGCTTGTTAAAGGTTCCACAATCACTGAATAATTAGTTCAACTCGAACAATGACATGTCTACATCACACCGTCTTCCATGCAATCTGTGCGTAAAGGCCGATAACCTACAGTTTTAGTTAAGCACGCAACACCTAAGGAACACGGCGCACGGCGCGTTAAGTACGTAGCAGCTGAGACTGTCGCGTACAGCGTTATATAGTTTGCCCCACGCAACAACCGAAACGTGAAGTGCGCTTCGGCGTAAACAGCCTTGAATTTGAGTGCAGCTCATGCGTCGTCTATAGGTGAGAAAATGAACTGCAGTAGCCGATGGACGCATTCCTCCATGGATGGGCGCGGTCTTCTTTTTTTCGCAGCAGTCATGCCGTCGACGTTCGCCGCTGTAGAAATCTCGCGAGACATCCACCGGTACGGTACGCAATGGCCGTAGCGGGCGCAACGTAGGCGCCGATATCTATAGCGTGTGCATCTCTTGCGCGCGCAAACGCACGCATCACTCTTTGGTTCAGCGCATGCGCAGTCTTGCTCTCTCTCGCCCATTGCGTGCGCAACGCCGCAAGCTAAATTAAACTGCTCTATTGATTTGTGGGGTTTAACGTCCCAAAACCACCATATGATTATGAGAGACGCCGTAGTGGAGGGCTCCGGAAATTTCGACCACCTGGGGTTCTTTAACGTGCACCCAAATCTGATTACACGGGCCTACAACATTTCCGCCTCCATCGGAAATGCAGCCGCCACAGCCGGGATTCGATCCCACGACCTGCGGGTCAGCAGCCGAGTGAGTACCTTAGCCACTAGACCACCGTGGCGGGGCTAAACTGCTCTATTATCCTTATTTAAATCTTGTCCGCAGGCGTTTCCTTCAATTTTCCTCCAAACAAAACTGCATTGTATAATATGGCGGCATTATTTTACTTAGGACAATACAGAAGCGTGCAGTGTGACGAAATGAAGTCTTTTGGACGGGTGCGTCAAGCGGTGCACAAAAAAAATATTATAAGTGCATTCTTCCTACAAAATAAATTTTCAGTTGGCCTAAAACCGACAAAAGCAATCTTTGATGTACCTAGAAGCGAAGCTATTTCGTAATTTAGTTAATCGTGTACAAGTTGTTCTGTCAAAACAAGACGGAGAAAGATCACTTCTTATGTTGTTCTTACTGTTTCATTTTTTTATATACATCAGCGGTTCGTTACCTCCGGATGGGACGAAATGACTTAATAAGAAGTTGTTTCTGGGCTACTTAGTGTACACTTTACACTCAACATCTTCATTTTTGGTGCGAAAGACCACGGGATAAAATGAGAGCTGTCGATTCATATTAGACGTTCATCTTGTTTCCATTCGATTTGTTGACAATTTTTGGAGCCAAAACTTTCATTGATAAAATACCGTCTTCCATAGTACGTCCGCAGCTGTGAGTAATTCTGCAAGGAAAAAAAAGAACGAAAAAATTGAGCACTGCAGAACAATGTAGGCTACGTTCGGAACTGTAACGTGCTCCAGAAAATCACAAATGACAGTTCAGCCTTTGCTATTTTATACTGGTCTAACGAATCTTTCAGAAGGGTATCTTGCTGGGAGAGTTGGTAATATTCCATTACTAAAGCTAGCATTCCTTTTCTGCGTCGTTAGCGCTCCGTTTATTAACGAATATCTCGCTCCCTAAAGTGTCCCTGAAACTTTCACTTTAAACTGGACAATCATAAGTACCGTAATTTGAGCGAACGACATTGTATCGCGTGAGCTACAAAAGTCAAAGACTATCCTACTCTTTAGTCATGCATTTTTTTTCTCGTTTTCACCGAGTGACCTTCCGCAATTGTTCACCGGCGTGTGCTAGATCGCGAAGTCCACGCAGAGCGTTCGGCTGGTTCGTGACTACGTCACCAGGCGCCGCCACAAACACAGTTGTCCACGTGACATGCTCGGAAACTTCACGTTATTTTTTTTTTTCTCACGGTACACTTGATTTCCTTTCCCTATAGGTAGGGCAACTGATGAGACGCTGTCTTTTATACTTTGTCCATCACGCACTATAGTAGCAATAAACTTTTGTTTTCAGTCACAAACTAAAAGCCGAGCATTTTGCCCTCCTGCACTACCATAAGGCGCTGTTCTCCCCTTCGGCACCGATTCAGTTGAGCCAGATGGTGAGGGAAAGGAAAGCCAGAAGTCAAAAGCTGGATTGCTCTGCCAGTTCGTACGACATGTCCATCAACATGCGCATTTGACTTGAATACTTCAAGTAAGTGCTCTCTTAGTTGTATATCACCACGCCATCGTAATGCACGGCTACGTCAATAAAACAGCATCTTAAGTGTTTTTTCACTCACTGTCAGGTGAAGTTACCCTAAACTAGATTATCTGTTAAAGCGTTATGCTCCGTGATGAATACTCAAATAATTCATATTAGTCTTCCATCTTGAAAATATCGGGCATAAAGCCCAGCATCGTTGTAGAAATAATTATTAAAAGAAATAGTCATTGAGCAGTGTTATCTGTCGTTGTTTGCTAGAGTCACCCAAAGGGAGCCATTTAAGGGGGAGTAAGACATATTAAACAACAGAGAACTTGTAAAGAAAAAAAATGCTGAAAAGGGAGTTAAATGTTAAAAATTACCGGGAACACAAAAGAGGTCGAACGTCTGTCGTGACTAATATGCAAAAAGGATAAGTAAAATTCACAGAAAACTACAAGAGGACAAGAGTTAACAATAAAAAAAGCGCTGCGCCGAAATTGTGTTTCAATCTCAAATTCGCAAGCAAAGAGCAATTCAATCAACATATGGCGACAGACCTCTACACGGGCATAAAAAGTATTACGGAGGCTGTGTAACGCCAGCTCTCATGGGTGGCATATACGGACAAATTATAATAATTGTTGGGGCTGTGCATTCGAAAACCACGATATCTCTACGAGGGACAGTGTAGTGGGGAGGCTCCAGAAATTTCAGCCGTATGATGGTGTCCCTTTTTTTTTTCATACCACACGGGCCTCCAGCATATCACCTCCGTGAAAATGGGGTAGCCGCTGCTGGGATACGCCCCGCGACTTTCCAAGCCAGCTGTGGAGCACTATAACCAATGGAACACCGTGGCGGGTGGCTACCTGAACAGAATAACGTACAGACACGCCTGGAGAACATAGAGGAGCCACTACAGCTATAAGAGTACAGTCGCAAGTGGCCCTTCTTACCAGCTATACGCAGTGCGAACCTCCGCATCCTTTCGGCCTGCACTCCATGCCACGTTCAGCGCACTCCTCGTCGGTGCATTCCTCGTACACGCAATCACTCCTCTTCGCCCTCGAAGGCGGCGCGCCATCCAGGGCATCACTGCTCGCCACGAGACAGGCGCTCACGATCAGCAGAACGACGAAAGTAGCCGGTTTCATTCTCGGAGCGGGTCTTGCGTGCTGACCCTTCGTCAACGTGTAATATACGAGAACGGAAGGACACGACAACAGGATGAGTGCTATCTGTCGGATTTGCAGCGACGGTGGTGGGTTTTTATAGAGTTATCGCTTCGAACTTTACACGTGTCGTGGGTGTTTCCGAAGCGTCACCGCGCTTTCTGTCACCTTTTTCGCGGAGGGCAAACTTCCCGCGAGAACCTTGCCGGCTGTTTCCATTGTAATCTTGTTCCAGATATCGGCACGTTTCTCGGCCACGTCATGTATGAAATGGGTTCAGCAACCGAAAATCTTTAATACAAACTACTATCGACGAGAGGAGCACGTGCCATATGGTTGCGCATAGCAACAAAGTATAATAAGCTATAAAAGCTGTTCGAATAGGGTTTCGTTATTCAGTCTATCAATCAACAGTGAGGTAGTAAGCATACAGTTAGAGGATACACTACAAATAAATATGAAAAATGAAGTTCAAAGGTTACAACCCGCAAGTGGGACCTCTCATGTTAATACAATCAAAGATTACTAATGTGAGCATATGACCATAAAAATAAATTTCCACATATTGCATGCAACAAAGGCACAGTCAAATATTTCTGTGACAACTAATGAAATCATGAAACACAAAGAGTTACCAAATTCGCAGTATAAATGCACACAATGAAACATTATCTTTTTTGTATAAGAATGCATATATGAGCATATTAGTTGCATATTAGTTCTTTTTCTTCAGATGAGAGCCAGTTTCATAATGAAACATACGAGAAAAGTATAGTGATTTTTCTATAAATATACGTATTTTATGCCGAAGTGGATCATAATAGACTTGAAATTAGTCCTGTTGGCAACATATAACCGGAAGGCGCGAAAAACATCAAATGTGAGCATCAAATGAAAAAGCGACCAGTCACTGACCAGGTCAAGCGTGACCAGGTCAAGCGTGAAATGAAAAGAGACCAGTCACCGACCAGGTCAAGCATGACCGAATTATAAAACAATAACACCTGGGGACATCTGCTTTTTAAAGCGATATATTACAGCGATGGTACTGTTTTAAAAAGCATTTCTTTTGCTCAAAGGAAATTCGCAGGCTTCCTGCTTGTCGTGAAAAGGCTACATAAATTTTGCTTTCTCGCTGTTCATAGCATCTGAGCCTAAATACCTGCGCAAGGCTGCTTATTATCATGTAAGCATATCAAATGATGCGCAGGTTGTAATCGTGCAGACGCCAATGCAACATTTGAGATCTTTGGCTTCACAGTTGCGGTCAGACCATGTTTCCGCCGACGACAGTTTCGGACAGTGGTACCTATAGCGTTGGGTAGGTCCGGACACACAGGGATGGTGGAGTTCGACGCTGGTTTTTCTACCGGGAGAGAACAAGAAGGAAACACACTGAAATCCAAATAATATTGTGAGATCATGGCTTCAAACATGGTTTTCCTGAAGAGATTCCACGTCACGAATACCATGTGGTCAGCAGCGAAACAGCATGAGAAGCAAACGCAGTTCCGCCTTAAACGAAAGCTTTTGCAAGCGGGACACACAAGGGCAGCATTATAGATGTGCCTCAAAACACCTTGTTTGTGAATATTGAAAAAAGAGGATGACATGAGCGCGGTTTCATGTTTTGGGGTAAGCAAATAAGCTTCGTGCGTGAGGTCAGTCGATGACAAAAAGCAGTCATGAAACTACATTAATCAGTGGCACATCGCCCACTTTAGCGAGTGCTTTTTGTTGGTAAGTTATTTTTACGTCTGATAGCACACCGTCGCTAATAATTTACCCGACAGCAGAGTTGCCTGGTATTGTTTTTTTCAAGAATAATCTACTGTAAATCTCCACTGTGGATAAGAGACGTTTAGTTTCCCCCAGTTGTTAGTACTTATTTTCTGGTCATCGCGTTTATTTTAGACAAAGTTGAGTTTTGGAGTGATTCCCAGGCAACGAAAAGAAGGGAAATAGCACCTGACTCACAAGCACAAAATAATTTCTCGTCTAACAATATAACAGTATAGACAACTACTAAAGCTTCAAGGCTCGTATGCCTTGAGCACGTCCACCTTTGACCCGTTTTAGCAGCTGAAGCGGAAGAACGATCGCATGAATCAGTTACGGAGCAAAATGTATAGCTCTCTAGAGGCCTGAACATTGAAAGCAAAGGCTGACTAGCTACGGCAGCCTCTGGGAAAACTCCACCGTCGGTGTTTACGTCCGGCGACGACAGCCCGATAGCCAATAAAGGAGGGCTTCTCGTGCCAACGTAGCTGCAGAACGCTTGACAGGGCATGAGTTTGCTTGCCTATTGCTGTTTGGCTCAGCGAATATTTATGCTGGAAAAGCAGTATATTATAAGCCCCGCTCCTTGGCTTATATTCTATGCTGCTCCAGCAAAACTAAGTGAACTGCTGCCTTTTCTTATTCCTAGTTATCGTATACGTATACAGTTATATAGAAAACCATGACACGGTAAATTAACGACAAACGCTAAAAAAGTTACTTTATTCGTTAGCTACAAACGTTACACAGCAAGAAAAGTAGGGCTCCTTTTTTCTTTTTTTTTTGCGAAGAACTAAGTAAAGCCTGACAAGTTCTCAACGCCTCGAAAACATCAATCTGCAAGCGGGACATGAAGTTGTGAGAAAAAAAAGAAACTTACATCAGCTGTCTTAGCATGCAGGAATAATAAGCTAACGCCGCAAGTCCGCAGAATCGCGGCACTTCAAAAATTAGTATAAATCACAACTGCTGATATCATTGATACTGGTTCGTGTATCACTTAGAATATGCGCTCATATTCTGAAACAGGGTGAAAACATCACGTTCAAGTTCATTGATCGTTAACAATGTAGGATTACACATTACGCACATCATCAACACAGTACAAAACTTCAATCAGTGGCCATTTAAGTGTATTAGAGCTGCAAGAACAGCGCGAACAAAAAAACTAGAAAAACATCTCGAAATACAGATTCTAATGAAATAAAAACACTTAGGTAGGCGTCAAAGCAGCATTGTGCATTATTATCACGATAAGTTCCCAGAAAGCGAAACAAGTGTGAGATAACGAACAAAACGCTGTTTTTGCACAAAACCATGACTCGAGACCACCAATCGAATCGCTTTTAGCTCTTGAATAACACTTCTTCCCAAGCGCAAAATTAAACGAGAGGTTTTCCTGCGACAGCTTTAACAATGCGTAACAAACCGGAAGTGCTTTCTTCTTCTTCCGTTGCGTCTCAGCTCCTGAGACTGCAGGCTTCAGTGCTATTTGATGCGCTAGCAGCAGCGTCGCAAAAGTAGCGCATAAAAGTATCATCAATGTCCTCGCGTTTCCGAAAATGGCAGGCGATCGATAGTGAGAAGTTGAGAAAACTTTTCCTGTTCTTCGGTTTATAGAAAAAATACAACTATATAACGACATCTAGATTTAAAAAAGCGTCGAAAAACAGGTTAAAAAGAAAACACCGGTATATAGCCTTCCCTGCATGTCGATGGTCTTTCAAGAGAGCACGCGGTTCGAAAGAACAGTAACAATATCATGAGGCAAAAAAAGACGACTAACATGTAACCAATAAATACAGCGCGTGCGTCTATTTTCGTCACGTAGAGACAAGCATTTTAAACATACGCTGCAACCATCATGGGAAATGCACAGCTGTTGGATGACTACGGCTACTTGGATTGCTCCCACGAGCACTGACCGGCGAGAATCGTTTACGGACGAAAACATCTGTCAGGTCACACTGTAATGGAATATTCATCTTTCTCTTATAGGGCTATACTTCAACGCATAGTTTACAAAATAGGGTTAGAGTTTGAGTCCCAGGCGCGCAAAATGTGGGGATTCTATTTTTCTTACTCAGTGAAGGATATTGAAAATTAAAAAAAAACTGGAAAAGAGCGAAGCAAGTAGCGAAGGGTGTTTCAGCTCCACTCACATCAAACCTTGGAAGGCCGAAGTAGGCACGGTTTGTTTTGAATGCGAAGCATTTCTCAGCTAACTACAGACATTTTAAGCGTTTTTATGTTTGCATCTATCTATCTATCTATCTATCTATCTATATATCTATCTATCTATCTATCTATCTATCTATCCAGCCACCTACATCTGTGTGTTGTCGTGACGGCCACCACCTTAACTTGGGGTAGACCGAAATTAGTATGAAAGAGAAAGAGGGTTTCACAAATGTGTCTTGCTGGTTATTACATGGATATTTTGTAAATCCCGTCGCTTACGTCGTCCAACCTTTTTCCTTCCAGACAGGTGTGGCACATACCCGCAGACAACAGGCCGTGGTATGCGGGTATGCGCCATAGGTGATTGACAGTTTATACCCACCCAGCAACGGCGAGAACAGACATCGATAATGTAAATGCCAGAGCGTTAAGAGACTGACATCAGCAGAGTTGACACGGCGAATGCAAACATCAACTATGTCAGTCACCGCAAGAACCAAATTCAAGCATTCTGCGGGGCAGTCAAGTATAATCAGCCGCAGAATCACCTCAGGTCTCGAAACTGCTTTAGAAAAACATCCTATGTAGGTGCAATATTGATGAAATGTCAATGGTAGTTGCAGTGCTAGCTATATAATTTTATTACCGTCACATAAATAGTTCTATGCTACAGTCGTCACGTAGGGTTGATTATATTGTAGTTAAGCGCCACTGAAGCTGGTGTACGTAGAACTATCCAGGGCTGCCATCCTCGCAAGCACAAGCACTACATGTAAGCTTAGCGCTTCTGATGTCGGTAACTCTCACGTTGCTGTTGGCATCGTTACGTGACTGCAATCAACTCGTTTATAAAAAAACTATGCGATTAATCAACATATTTGTACATATCTGTAGAGCGTTATTTCGTAACGTTTCTTCCAATAAAAAAATTGCACCCCAGTCACCTTCCCTCCGTATGGTTCGCGTAATATCGATTCCCATGGTACGTGGGATGTGCCGATTTTGTCTTTTTCTTCTTGTTATTCTCTACATGCCTGGTTTCAGTATTCTACGACAAGTATAGGGAAGGGTGTTTCGGCTCCACTAACATCAGCGGCTGTTCATTGGGCCAAATGTAGCCTTCTAATTTTTTGCTGAATAGCGGGCGGCTAGTGAAACTTTTACGAGAATTGGGTAGAGTCTACCCAATTTTCGTAGCGCATACCCATTTTTATGATGGACCGTGACTATATGACACACCGTGACAACATTAAACGCCAATAAGGCGAGACCGCCAAGTGCCTCGCCATGTTATAATCACGTCATGACTGCGTCACAAGTTTTGTCAACCCTGTGTCGTCACTGCAACATGATGGGATGGCATCATCACGTGAAGTTAACTTTGTGATTAACCGAGATTGCATGCACAACGTGAACACAGGATACGCCAGCACGCCGAGACTATCAAGTGCTTCGCCATGTCATAATTACGCCATGATGCGCCACAAGATTTGTCGACCTTGTGTCGTCTTGGCACCAAGATGGGATGACTTCATTAAGCGAAGTTAACTTTGTGATGAACCGAGATGGCATACACAACGTGAAGACATGATACGCCGACAATCCGACACCATCTAGTGCTTCACCATCTCATAACACGTCATGACTGCGTCACACGTTTTGTCGACCTTGTGTCGCCATGACAGCATTACGAGATGACGTCGTCACGTAAAATTAAGCTTTTGATAAACCGAGAGTGCCTTCAAACCGTGAAGACTGGAAACGCCGACAAGAAAATACTATCAATTGCTTGGCTATATCAAAATCACGTCATGACTGCGTGATTTGCTCGACCTTTTGTCGCCTTGACCCCATGGTGTGATGGGATGACTACACGTGAAGCTAATTTCGTGGTGAACCGAGACTGCATACACACAATGAAGACAGTAGACACCGACAAGCTGATACCATCAAGTGCTTCGCCATGTCATAATCCCGTCATGAATGCGTCACACGTTTTGTCGACCTTTCGTCGTCCTGACACTATTTGATATGACGTCATCACATGAAGTTAACCTTGTGATGAACCAAGACGGCCTATATACACACCGTGAAGACAGGTGACGCCGCAAGCCGATACCATCAAGTGCTTCGCACCTAAAAATACAATCACTATTCCATTTGATCACCATATCTTTTGTTGAAAGCGTTTGAATGCAGGCTAGTTGGTCTGAATTCGATTTCAATAAAACATTGGTACTTAACGCAGTGACCACACGAGTGGTCACAGTACACACGAGGTTGGCATTGCCTTCGTTGGTTCTGTACTCATTCGTCTGTTAATCGCCATTGTTTTTTTGAAGACATTTTTTGAACACCAAGGATTCAAAGTTGTGAATAACGGCCCAGCTATATCTCGCCCTAGGCCTGGGGTACACGGCTAAGAGAATTATGACCACTGAACACAATGCATAGTAATAGAACATGCATTTTGTAACAATAAAAAAAAGTATTGCGCGTTACTGAGAACATGTATATATGAATTGTCAAGACAACCTTTAAAATAATTGACCATTGTGTGTAGTTTGATGCAGTGCCGTACCAGGAGAGTGATTTTAGAAGTTCGATGTTCACCCCCCCCCCCCTTTTCTTTGATTGTGTATATTATTTTGGACGTGTACTCAACCTTTTATTTTATTTTATTTGTTTTTTATTACATGAAGACCGGAGTAGCGACGTTCGGGGTTTTTTCTCCGTTAACAACCACCACATCGTGTATGTTTTTGTGCGGGTGCTTTTTTATTACGTTTGTTATTAAGAACGTGTGCACTCGGATCAAGTTACACGCTGCAGATGCTTCGAACGGAAGCCCACTCAAACGCAGCGCAAGTATCCGCACTTGTCCGGACAGCAAACTTTTCCTTCCTTCTGGCAGCCGAGGACGTCGCACGTCGTTTGCGATTCGTTGTCCGCGCACTCTTCATCAGGCGCCGATCCCAGGTATGGGCACAACCCCGAGTGGTGGGCCGTGGTCTCTATGCAAGGTGAAGTCACACAAAGTATTGTGAATGAAAATGTCTAGAAGTATATTTATTCTTTTTCTCTGACTTCCAGTACTAATCAATACCCGTCTTCCCGTCGCATGGTATGTATACAGCGGTCGGAATTCGTACGTTGCCTTCCAGGCTTTTATTGTAATGGCATTGCTCTTTGACTTCTAAGATACAATTAAGGGGTTTAGTTTAATCTCCATCGAATTATACTTGATTTCCTGTTTCTTCTGATGTCCTAATTTATTCGTTTCGGGGAAATAGCTCTTTCCGATTCATTTGGTTCTACTGTATACTGCTTGTTATCCAATTTCGCTCGTTATCTTTCTTTATTTAGTTCCTTTTATTCGTTTATTATGTCGTACAATTTCGAATTATCTTATTCTTGGTCAATCCACTGAAGCAGGTGTGTGGCATTGACTTCAAGTATCTTCTACAGAGCCAAAAAACGTTGCGGTCAGCCACAGAGGCGCATCTGTTACTGGCATCGACCTCGTCGTGGAACGGCAGATGATGACGCGAGAATTGAGAGCTATATGCAGTGTGATGATGAAATAATATACTGACACAAATGTGTGCTCTATAGCATGATTGAACTCTTTTATTCACAAGGGTTTTATCAAATATATGGCGTAGTTGTGAAGTGTGCAGTGACACACTTATGCAGGAACTCGCTCGCTGGATTCCGTGCCAAACGGTAGTGCCCCCGCGATCTCCGACGACACCGCAGCTCTGGCCGACCGGCTCGCCCTACACCATCTCCCGACGCCGTGAAGCTCTCGCTGAGTGGTACCCCGTCCTCAGACTCCTTCTACCATGTCCCCATCTTTATCTATCTCATCTTTACTTCTCACTCTATCCCTTTTAATTCCTTCTTATCTCCTTCCCTCGTGAGCCACTGTTGAGATGTCGCACTCGGATGCAGACAGTTCCGGGCATAACTTTTATCTTCTTTCCCTCACTTAAAACCACTCCCCCTCCCCCCCCCCCCCGTCTTATGCAGTTTCGAGGTAAATTCCTCTATCCGTCTTCTGCTGAGATATTGGAGACATGATTGCCAACATTCTACGCCACTCAGATAAATTACATTTAGAACACATGGCCGGAATATTCGACTTCGAAACGCGGGCTATTTAGTGTTTCACCGCAGAGATGATTCATTCGTTAAAGTACTTCTTTGCTGGCCACCATAGGCATGCGTTCAATTTCCAGAATGATGATGAGAGTGTAATGCCAAAGCAATCGTGAGCTTTTGTTTCAACCACAACCTAAAACTCAGAGTTATCCACACAAGCCATTTCTCACTGCTCAGTGGATGCCTATAAATTCTAAATCAAATAAAAGAATTTCAGGTAGACGAAAGCTTTTTACCAGACACGTTATAAAAAACAATATGGTTACAGCATATTCGTCCGCATTGAGCAGTGTCACTTTCGCATACTGAAACACTCTTCAAAGGGTGTAACATCTGAGTCACTGTACAAGAAAGCCTTTGTACACAGATACCCACGAAGAAACACTGCCCGTTAAACAAACAGCAATGGCAAGTGGATAAAATTATTTTGCATCACAAAGGTTTGCCAACTTACGGCTGACGCATTCCAATTGTCCACAGCTGTTCTCGACGCAAACTGAGCCCATCAACTCGCACTCTTCGGGAATGCACGACGTGTTGCCGCACTCTTCGTCCAGTCTGGCTCCCTCGGGTGCGGCCGAACATCTCAGGACTACGAGCAGGACAACCAGGGGCGTCGAAATTTGACCAACTTCCATCTCTGATCGGAACGGCGCTTGCTTACCGAGGAACTCTCAACACTGAACTGGACTTTCGCTGGTCTACGGCTGCGCGACTCGCTAGTAACTACCTCGGTCTCGCCATTGAATGCCAACGACGCTGACTCGCGTGTTTCGACGCCAACAGGAAATTAATCCGGAAACGACGCCACGCCTCAGCCCACGGCTTCTTCCAAACGCGAACGTAGTGTACACGATCTGCGCGCCACGATTGAAGAACCGCGTTTAACGTCCGTAAAGGTGCACGATTTTGAGAAAGCGGGAACGTCAGCCTGTAGCTTCAGTGGCCTGAAAACTCAGTGTCACTCAAGAAACGTGAATCGTGGCGCAAAGGATATCGAATGTCTTGTGCGGTTAGGCACACGCATGCGCACACGTCAATATCCTACACGGCGTGTCATTTGTAAGAAGATAAAATAGAAACTGTAATAATAGACAGACTTAGCACGGGCGTCCGCTGCACCTCTGCGGACACCACCTGTCAGCCAACTACGTGTGCATAGCCGTTGCCGATCTTAAACTAAATCTGTGTAATGAAAAATTAGAGGCGTACGTGGCTTTATTACGCTAATAACTTCCTGATCAACCTGAAAGAAATTAGGTTAAACTTATATGATGAATCAGTGAACATATTCTACAGAGATCAGTATGGCTGTGTAAATATTCATACGAATATTTACCCAGCCATACTGATCTGGCGAAGTAGACTTTCGAAGTTGACTGGCGAAGAAGACTTTACCGCCAGTTTTATTCGATAGTTTCTAATGATATTTAGATGAATTTCTAGTTATTAAATTTTACATTACAAACTTGGTACTAGGAGTGGCTGGGAAGTTTATTTTTTTCGCATACAAATTACTTTATTTTATAGTATAGAATACATTGGGGAGCACCATCACCTTCTGCAGGATTCAGGGTATACTTGGCTAACGAGGGGCGAAAATTTCGTCTAACTCAATTCAATTATCATAGAGACGACGTGCGGGGAATTAGTAATATCGTAAGTACCGCCACGAACCAACACAGAGGAAAAGGAGGCGAGCGCACTTCCGTAATGGCCACCTGTGTTGCCTATGCACACATGCTCAACAGGTGGGCAAGTTGTCGCGCCTGTGTTCACCGGCAACACAGTTGGGCATTATGCATGTATGAAAGTAAGTTCTAAATATTTTATGTTGTTTTTCTTTTAATTTACGGAGGGTACGCGAAAATTAGTAACATGGCCGGGGCAGCACCATCTAAAGCTTTCTCCATTATCCCACCGTGACACCAAAGATGTTAGTGACAGTGGTGAAGCTAGGGGGTGACACACCGCCCCCCCCCCCCCATTTTTTTGCCATGACATACAGAGCAAAAAATTCCGCCATATCCACGAAGTGAATGATGATGAGTGGGCGAAGCTCCGGAGGTAAACCTGGTAAACCATAAATCCTCTGTACATTTTGCCCACTCGATTTTATTACATCGCTCCCTTTAGCGTACGTCGCCGCACTAAATCGAACGATTGCCTTCAACCAATGACACGCGCCATATGTGACATCATTCCTATTTTATAAGATCTCGCGTCTTCCATCAACTACAAGTACCGCTTTCTAGTTTATAACATCTTGCATCTTTTCATCATCAGCTACAAGTACCACCATCTAGTAAACACTACAAGAACTAAACGAGAGGTGGCTACATACAGGAGACGGTACCGCCATCTAGTGAACACTGCAAGAACTAAACTAGAGGTGGCTAGATACAGGGGACGGTACCGCCATCTAGTGAACACTGCAAGAACTAAACTAGAGGTGGCTACATACAGGCTACAGGGGACGCACAGCCCACGCCCTAAGGAGCTTCGCCCCTAAAACTGACCATTTCAAGGAGGAGCTCCCAGCTCTCCTCCTCGATATCATAGAGCCACACTTTCCCCCAAAAAAAGTTTCTGCCTACGCCCCTGGTTGACGACGTCTTAGACGCAGTATGCTGAGGCTGCTAGCCTTTACTTGGTCAATATTTTTAGCGGCGTACTCACACAAAAAAAGTGGACGGTCCCGCAGTCGTGCACTGCCAGGAAGCGGGAAGCTTGTAAAGTGTTGCTTCTGCAGTAGGCATCACACGATGTCATCAGATGTGGTCATCACGTATCATATCGTTGACGTCATAGCATGATACTGTCAAATGACGATTATATCATCAGGTAACTTAGGACTTAATAATTACCACATTGTTGTTATTTTCTCGCACTAAATGATTATCATGAAATTAACAAAAAGTATGTCTCCTTTTAAACAAAACTTGTTTACTTATTCCTAGTTTTTAAATGCGGAACGATTCTTGGTCGGACTATGTCACTGTTCGACGTCGGCGGCGCCATGTAGTTGTAGGAAGCTCAATGGGCGGCGCCGTAAACCCCCTCCACTGCGCATGCTCGCGTCTCGTGCCGGCCCAGTACGACACCCGCAAGACTGTCGCTCCAGGAGCCATTAAAGATAAGACACCACAGGCCTACAGCCAGCCGAGCATGAGCACCGCGGGTGCGGATCTCTCCCCTGTACTCCTCTCCATCGAACGCGGGCGGTGTGCATATAAGCGGTCGAGCGCGCGTTCGGAATTCAGTCAAGGGCGTCTTCGCTTTCGCTTGACTAGACACTTTGCTTGACACGAGTAGATGCGATGATTGATTGATATGTGGGGTTTAACGTCCCAAAACCACTCTATGATTATGAGAGACGCCGTAGTGGAGGGCTCCGGAAATTTAGACCACCTGGGGTTCTTTAACGTGCACCCAAATCTGAGCACACGGGCCTACAACATTTCCGCCTCCAGCGGAAATGCAGCCGCCGCAGCCGGGATTCGAACCCGCGCCCTGCGGGTCAGCAGCCGAGTGCCTTAGCCACTAGACCACCGCGGCGGGGCGAGTAGATGCGATGGAAGCAACAGGTGAAAGTGCCTTCAACCAGTAGTGGGGCACAACCCAACATCAAATTCCACCATTTGTTGCAGGCAACACTTGTTCTTCATTCAATAAATAAGAATAATGAAGATGAAATAACAATTAAGTATTCCCAAACAGCACCCAATCACACAACATTCTCGCGAAACCCCCACCATTCTGCGACGCATTTACTGGAGTCCCCCCCTTCGGAAGATGGGTATAGCTTTTTGTTCAAAATATTTTAAGACAATGTAAATACAACAAATGATCGAATTGACAAGGTTAGCGAATATACGGATGTTTCAGTGTGTGAGAGCTAGTAAACAAAATTCGGCAGATCCCACGCACCTTCAGAATTGACGCTATGCGAAGCTTGTGGAGGGAGGGTGACCGTGTTGTAATTTTTCTGCGGCTTTTGAGCCAGCCCTAATCGAGACGTTTTGAACGCCTATATGGCGGTTGACGCAAACAAGCAAGCTAGTTCACAAAATCGTGCCCACGCCATTTGGACGATCCTTATCCCGTGTGTTCATTGACAGCCTCTCTAAAAGATGTTTTGACCTCATATTTAAAAAAAAGAAAAGGAAAAAGATCACGTTTTCTTGCGTACAAATAAGTCACGAAGTTCTTTTACGACTTCCTCACAGCTCGCACTTGTAGGGTAACGCGGGGTCCTGCAACACCTTTATATCTTCGGCATAAACGGGAAGTCGTTAACCTGCCGACAAGCCTCGGGGGGACGTATTGCTGCCAGTATAACGTGATCCTGAAAACGATTCGTTTATAGCATGATCTCGCTCACCATTTTTCTCATTCCAATTTAATGTATTCCTCGTTCTTTCTTCATATTGCATTTTTTTCTGCTAAAACGCAAATTCTTTTCATAGATGAGGACATAGCTTGCTCAATGTATAGAGACATACTCATTGCCACTCATTTTCATAGCTCTCTTTCATCCACCCTTATGATTTACACGAGATACAAACATCGACTCCCAAAACCCATCCGGATATAGAGATTTTCCACGATGCAACTTTTTCACTAACTACGAACTAAAACGACAGTGCTTTAATCGTTTGACGAACTTTAAGTGCCAAAGTTTGCTTTCAAAAAAGACAGTAGGCTCTGTTCTGCGGTTGCTAAGCGGGGACCTTCAATGGCACGCCAGCATATTGTCACGGGGTCGTGACGTGGCCGAAGACAGGAGACTTCGTGTTGGGATTTAACTGTTTATTTGGGCGAACCGGTGCCCGGTAAAGGGAAAGTCCAATTACAGCAGTAGTCTTGCACAGATAGCAGTCTCGGACTGATAGCGGCGAACGGAGCGTCGGCCTTCGATCAACAACTGACAAGCGGCGAAGCGCGTCGGCATTTATACTCTTGCTGTCGAATGTTCTAGCGTTATCACTGGCGGTGGCGTAGGTTCCAGAACAATCTGTACTGTTCGCACAGTGGGCGTGATCTTATCGAAATGATCTACTACAGTCCGGAACCTTCTCGAAAACTGCAAGCGCGGTTTGCGCTGAGAATCGTGTGGTGTTTTGGGACGATAACAAAAACTTGGGAAATGAAACGTGGCATTGCCCCCCTCTGAAAAAAAGGCATCGTCCCGATGCTTTAACTAAAGATGAAGGTACAATAATAACGCAAGAAAGTACAATGAATAAATTACGATACAACAATAATACAAAAAAACACTGTTTCAGTTTGTTAACGCGCAATAAACGGCTTGAGGCGCGCCACATGTACGACTTCAGGTCGCGATCGGCGTCGTTGAGAGTTCGTGATGCCGTCGGGGACAACCTCGTAATCAAGTGGGCCGAGACGTCGAACCACCCTGTACGGTCCGAAGTACCGTCGCAGAAGCTTTTCACTTAGTCCACGTCGGCGTATCGGGGTCCACACCCAAACACGTTCACCGGGCTGGTATTCCACGAAGCGTCGTCGAAGGTTGTAACGGTGGCTGTCGGTCGTCTGTTGATTCTTGATACGGAGACGCGCAAGTTGTCGGGCTTCTTCGGCGCGTTGAAGGTACTCGCTCACATTGAGGTTTTCTTTGTCAGTGACGTTGGGTAACATGGCATCGAGCATCGTTGCCGGGCTCCTTCCGTAGACCAATTTGTAGTGAGATATCTGCGTCGTCTCCCGCACCGCCGTGTTGTATGCAAAGGTCACATACAGAAGAATGGCGTCCCACGTCTTGTGTTCGACATCGACGTACATTGACAGCATGTCGGCGATCGTCTTAAGCCGCTCGGTGAGGCCGTTGGTCTGTGGGTGGTACGCTGTCGTCCGGCGGTGGTTTGTTTGGCTGTATGCCAAGATCGCTTGAGTTAAGTCGGCAGTGAATGCCGTTCCTCTGTCGGTGATAAGGACCTCTGGGGCGCCGTGACGTAGGAGGATATTTTCGACGAAGAACTTAGCTACCTCGGATGCACTGCCTTTTGGCAGGGCTTTTGTCTCGGCGTAGCGGGTGAGGTAGTCGGTAGCTACCATGATCCACTTGTTTCCGAAAGCCGACGTCGGGAACGGCCCCAGTAGGTCCATACCAATCTGCTGGAAAGGTCGGCAAGGTGGATCAATTGGCTGCAGAAGTCCCGCTGGCCTTGTCGGCGGTGTCTTGCGTCGCTGACAGTCCCGGCATGTCCTCACATAGCGAGTGACGTCGGTGGTAAGACGTGGCCAGTAGTACCTTTCTTGTATCCTCGCGAGCGTGCGAGAAACACCGAGGTGCCCTGCCGTCGGATCGTCGTGCAGGGCCTGCAGGAGTTCTGGTCGCAGAACTGAAGGCACCACAAGGAGGTACTTAGTTCGAAGCGGCGAAAAGTTTTTCTTTAGTAGAAGACCGTTTCGTAGAAAGAACGACGCAAGTGCGCGCTTGAATACCTTCGGGACTTTGGCGGTCCTGCCTTCGAGGTATTCTATTAGGGCCTTAAGTTCCGGGTCGGCCCGCTGTCGTTCAGCGAAGTCGTCGGTAGTTATCGTTCCCAAGAAGTACTCGTCATCCGGGTCGTCGGGTAGCGGTTGGTCGACAGGCGCACGAGAGAGACAGTCGGCGTCGGAGTGTGTTTTGCCAGACTTGTAAATGACGGTAATGTCATACTCTTGAAGTCTCAAGCTCCATCGTGCGAGGTGACCTGAAAGGTCCTTCAAGGTAGCTAGCCAACACAAGGCGTGGTGGTCGCTCACAACTTTGAAGGGCCTGCCGTAGAGGTAGGGGCGAAATTTCGACGTAGCTTAGATGATGGCGAGGCACTCGTTTTCTGTTGTGGAATAATTTGCTTCTGCTTTGGATAGCGATCGGCTAGCGTAACTAATAACCCTTTCAAGTCCGTCAGCCCTCTGCACAAGAACGGCGCCAAGACCTACGCTGCTTGCGTCAGTATGTATTTCTGTCTCGGCGAATTTGTCGAAATGGGCAAGTAACGGAGGCGTCTGGAGGCGATGTTTAAGCTCCTGGAAAGCGTGTTCCTGTGGCCTTTCCCACTTGAACTCCACGTCGGCCTTGGTAAGGTTAGTGAGAGGATCGGCGATGCGGGCGAAGTTTTTCACGAACCGCCTATAATAGGCGCACAGGCCCAGAAATCGGCGCACGGCCTTCTTGTCAGTGGGCGGCGGGAAGTCGGCGATGGCGGCTGTTTTCCGTGGATCGGGACGAACCCCAGACTTGCTGATAAAGCGTCCCAGAAACAAGAGCTCCTCATACGCAAATCTGCACTTTCCTGGCTTCGGTGTGAGTCCCGACGTCTTGATGGCTTGAAGTACAGCTTCAAGGCGCCGAAGATACTCGTCGTAACTCGAGGAAAACACGACGACGTCGTCCAAGTACACAAGGCAAGTCTGCCACTTCAATCCTGCCAGTACTGTATCCATAACGCGTTGAAAAGTTCCAGGGGCTGAGCAAAGGCCGAAGGGCATCACTTTAAACTCGAAGAGGCCGTCCGGTGTTATAAACGCCGTCTTCTCTCGGTCTCTTTCGTCGACTTCGATTTGCCAATAGCCAGTATTGAGGTCCATTGACTAAAAGTACTTGGCGTTATGGAGCCGATCAAGTGCGTCGTCTATTCGTGGGAGAGGATACACGTCCTTTCTTGTGATTTTGTTCAGGCGGCGATAATCGACGCAGAAACGTAGGGTCCCATCCTTTTTCTTCACTAACACCACGGGGGATGCCCATGGACTCTTGGACGGCTGGATAATGTCATCCCGCAGCATTTCATCAACTTGTCCCTCATGGCCTCACGTTCTCGCGTCGAAACCCTGTACGGACTCTGACGGAGTGGTCTGGCATTTTCTTCGGTTATGATGCGATGTTTCGTGATTGGGGTCTGCCGAATTTTCGATGACGACGAAAAGCAATCTTCGTATTGCAGGAGCAGGGCCTTGAGCTGTTCTTGCTTATCGTTCGGAAGACTGGGATTGACGTCGAAAGCTATGGGAGAGGCTTGGTTCCTCTGAGCAGGTTCCGCAGAATCGGCGAGGGCGAAAGCACTGGTGGCTTCGACAATTTATTCGACGTATGCGACCGTTGTTCCTTTGTTCACATGTTTGTACTCATTGCTGAAATTCGTGAGCATAACCGTTGCTTTGCCTCCCCGCAGCTCTGCAATTCCTCTTGCGACGCAAATATTTCGGGTGACCAACAGATGCTCACTGCCTTCAACAACGCCAGGTGATTCAGGTGATTTAGGAGCGCCGACTGAAATAATGACGCTTGAGCGAGGCGGCATTCCGCCTCGCTCAAGCGACTTGTTCTTCCAGCACATTCAAGGCATGGTGTCCTGACGGCGTGCGCGGTGGTAGTGCTTCTTCTGTCGATAACGTTATCGACTTTGTTTTTAGGTTGATGACAGCACCATGGAGGCATAAGAAGTCCATGCCAAGGATGACATCTCTCGAGCAACGCTGTAGGACTACGAAGTCTGTAGGATAAATACGGCCGTTAATGGTGACTCCCGCTGTGCAGATTCCTGCAGGTGTTACGAGATGACCTCCGGCTGTGCGGATTTCAGGGCCTTTCCAAGCTGTCCTAACTTTCTTTAACTTCGCGGCGAACGACCCACTGATGACAGAATAGTCGGCTCCAGTATCGACGAGAGCGGTCACACTGTGGCCGTCGATAAGAACGTCGATGTCGCTAGTTCGCCGTTTCGCATTACAGTTAGGGCGTGGCGTCGGGTCACGGCTGCGTCGGCTTGTTCCGCTGCTTCCATGTTGCGTCGTCAGGCCACCTCCGGTAAGTGAGCTTTCGCCGTCAGGGCTTTGCCTGGTTGGCATTGTGTTTGGAAAGCTCCGTCGCGTCGTCGTCGGAGGAGGAGGATCTTCGGTAGTTCGTCGCACAGCAACCGCACCTCCACCGGTTGCTGCCCTTAGTTTCCCGGATACGGGCTAGGAGAACGGCCCCGCGTTGGGCCGGAGTACTGCCGGGGGTGCGGTGACATCCGGCGGCTGGGCGACGGCGAACGGGAAGGACTTCGGGGTGTCCATTGAGTTCCTGTCAGGTAGTCGGCGATGTCACTTGGCCGTTCCCCTGGCTGCGGACGTGGTGCATCGACGGCGAAGCCACGCAGTCCCATCTGTCGGTACTGGCAACGGCGGCAAGTGTGCCCGGCCTCGCCGCAGTGGTAGCACAGTGGACGGTGGTCAGGGGTGCGCCAAACGTCGGTTTTCCTCGACGCACTGCGCTGGCCCGCTGGTGAACGGTAGGTCATTGGTGGGGGTGGTGGCGGCGGTGGTGTCTGGCGACGGAAGTGCGACGGGGCGGCGTTTTGGCGTGGACGGGGAGGAGCGTTGTGGCGCACTGCAGCGGCGTAGCTCATAGTTTCTGGCTCGGGCAGCGGTGTTTGGGGAATTCGAAGTGATTGCCGAACTTCTTCTCGCACAATGTCGGCGATCGAATCCACTTGAGGGTGCGCCGAAGGCAACAGTTTGCGCAGCTCTTCCCGCACGATCGCTCGGATCGTTTCACGCAGGTCTTCGGAGTCACTGGTTTGAGCAGCAGCGCATTCTGGAGTCAGGCGACGATTATACTGTCTGGTGCGCATGTCAAGGGGTTTTTCGATGGTGGTCGCCTCGGATACAAATTCTTGGACGGTGTTCGGTGGATTCCTCATTAGTCCCGCGAAGAGCTCCTGTTTGACCCCTCGCATGAGGAAACGAACTTTCTTCTCCTCAGGCATGTCTTGGTCAGCGTGAGGAAATAGGCGGGTCATCTCCTCTGTGAAAATTCCAACCTTCTCATTTGGTAGCTGAACCCGGGTCTCTAGTAGAGCAGCGGCCCTCTCTTTGCGAGCGACGCTCGCGAACGTTTGCAGAAATGCACCGCAGAAGACATCCCACGTTCGGAGCGTGGACTCACGATTCTCTAGCCAGGTCCTTGCGGTGTCTTCCAGGTAGAAGTACACACTACGGAGCTTTTCTTCGTTGTCCCAGTGGTTGAGGGCAGCCACACGGTCGTATGTTTCTAGCCAGGTTTCCGGGTCTTCAAACGATGACCCATGAAACGTTGGTGGTTCCCTGGGTTGATGAATGACGATCGCGGGCTGGGACGCTCCGGTTGTCATTGTCGCTGCAGTAGAGGTCATGGCCTTGGCCTTCCGCGCCTTCTCTTGCAGAATCCCGTACTCCGGTGGGAGACCTTGCTGTCGGCGGCTTGTTCGCTGCTCTTGGTTGGCGTCGGTGTCTTCTCTGCGACGTGGGCTGGGTTCACGGCTTGACGGGGGTGTCCGGTACATGAACGAAGCAGCACCTCCACCAGATGTCACGGGGTCGTGACGTGGCCGAAGACAGGAGACTTCGTGTTGGGATTTAACTGTTTATTTGGGCGAACCAGTGCCCGGTAAACGGAAAGTCCAATTACAGCAGTAGTCTTGCACAGATAGCAGTCTCGAACTGATAGCGGCGAACGGAGCGTCGGCCTTCGATCAACAACTGACAAGCGGCGAAGCGCGTCGGCATTTATACTCTTGCTGTCGAATGTTCTAGCGTTATCACTGGCGGTGGCTTAGGTTCCAGAACAATCTGTACCGTTCGCACAGTGGGCGTGATCTTATCGAAATGATCTACTACAGTCCGGAACCTTCTCGAAAACTGCAAGCGCGGTTTGCGCTGAGAATCGTGTGGTGTTTTGGGACGATAACAAAAACTTGGGAAATGGAACGTGGCAATATAGCTCTCGTGAAGACATACCCACCTTATATTACATATTTAGATAGGATCGAAGCTTCCCAATTATCTAATGTGCATACGTTTTCTTTACTTAACATTTCATTTATATTTGTTTTTTGCAGTTTATTAACTTTTGCTTCGTGTCACTGTCACTACATTAAATCGAACAACTGTCCACATCGTTTTCGCGTATTTTCTAACGACCGCATCAGGCTTATCAGCCTTACAGCACTGAGCTACAGCGTACATAAGCGTTTATTGCAAGGTGGCTTTCTTATAGGTTACCGACGATGAACGCCTGCATTCGAGAGAGTGATTCTCACACGCCAGCATGGTTTTCAATGACAATCGCTGAAACTCCAAGGAATAGTACTTTCCACATGTGTGTAGACACCTAAGAAAGGGGACAAAATGACAAGTCACTCCCAGTATAACTCAATACGACAAAGTGCCATACGCTTAATGGCTGAAGGTGTTCGGGTTCGGCACTCACTTGTCGTTCCATCGACCATCATTTGATTTGTACTACTGTACTTCAAATTTTCAGCTTAACGCTAACACCTCACTGTGTTCGTGCTTCCTCTGGCTCATGTAATCAGCACGCTGCCCTGGGCTCCGTATGAGGCCTCTTTCTGTTTAAAGAAAAAAAAGCATCGCCCTACTATCAGCTGCGCATCAAAGAAATTGTCCTGAAGCTATACCTTCTGCAGCTCTAACAAAGCTGTAAGGTATAGCTTCAGATAATTATTACATAGAGAACATCACGAGAGCTTACAGCAAAAAACACTATGGATAACGGAGTGCAAACCCTTGAAATGCAGTTAACAAAGAAAAAACTGGCCGAACTTCCAGCTCTAAATTGAAATGAACTTTCGACAACTCGTAACTGCGAAGGACCAATGTTATCAACAATCCTCCTTGGCTAAAAACTACGTTTTCGTCGGTTAGTTTTTTCTATTTTTTTAAACGTAGGAGGTCATTATAAACATGCAGACGCAACACAATAAACTAAGGAGGATAACTAGGCGGAAATTCAATTCGATTCTTTGCGCGAGAGAAAGACGAATAGTGATATAAGGGGACAACTATCAATCACCAATGCGTTGGTAGACACACTGTGGATCTATACATACTCTCTCAGGTCATCAGAATGTGAGCGTGACAGCAAAGCGTGAGAGCGTATGCCGCTTTTATGTACAGCGTGGTGATGCCTGCAAAAGCCTGTGCAATGTAACAGTATATATATGAAAGAACAAAACCAATGTGAAAACACGTTTCCTTTTAGTTTCAGTGCTTGATCCTGCACTAACATACGCTATAATATATACTGTATAATTTATACTCTATAATATACAACGAGTCTAATGAGAAGGATAGGTAGGACTAATACGAAAATGTGCCGTAGACATTTTTGTCGTCGTTTATCTACCTATCTTAGTGAAAAACGCAGTGTCATCTTTGGGGTGTTAGTTTTTAGCCTACCCGCACATTGGGTTTCCATCGGTCAACTGCGTACTGTGGAAGTGCCTACAATGGCCTTAGGTAGGTCAAGAGAGTGGCAGTCGTGCTGCTTAATAACAAGAATTCTGACCCGAGTCACGGGATCGAATTCGGGCCTCGGCGGCTGCATTTTTTATGGAGACGAATGCGCTTGAGGCCCGTGCACATAGATTTAGATGCACGTTGGAGAAGCCCAGGTGGTCAAAATTTCCGGAACTCTCCACGGAGTCCACCATTATTTTACCATGGCTTTCAGACATTAAACCCCAGTAGTTATTATCATTATGTTAACAAAGGTGTTAAATGCAGCCATACCCAGTGAAATAAATCATTGTGATTTTACATTTCTGAATGTTACCCCTGTCAATCTAAATTGATGTCGTTGTCGTTGTGACCATCATCTATACAGAAAAAAAACATAACTGCATTATTAACCTCCATTAGCCCTTAAGAGAGAGAAAGAATATGCGAAAGTTAGGGAGGCTAACTAGACTAAGTCCAATTTGCTACCCTACACGTAAGGAGAGAAAAATAAGCGAGTAAAAGAGAGAGGAGGAGATAGACATTGCACAACACACATACAGTGCAGGGTTTCACAGGCTGTCGCTCAGCGATGTTGCCCTCAAGAATTGTAAGAGGGCTCGTGTGGCTTGCTGTGATGATGTTCTTGAAGACCACGCTTCCAGTATCTCCTCCCGAGTAAAGGGACGATCATAAAGCCCCCTAAATGCACGCTGGAGAGTTCGGCGATCTTGTTCGAAGTCGGGAAAATGGCACAGGACATGGTAAAGAGTTTCTACGCAATTTCAGTTATCACAGTTTGGGTAGTTAGCCATACCAAAGCGATAATTAGCCCTTACATTTTTTGTTAGCCCTTAACAAATTTTCAGAGACCATAATCCGCCCTACGCTTCGTCGATCCCCCATAGGTGCGAATCATGCAAGGAATATCATCATCCCAATCATCTGAGGCGTCGCGCGTTCCACGTGCGTGTCGTAGAAGAAGAATCAAAAAGCGAACGGTTCCATCTTGGGCCCTTTCCATTCCTACGATGGCGGAGGAAAAGTACGGTAAGGGCCAATATACTGCTCGGATGCAGGGACAGTGTACCGTGACTGCGCGTTTTCACTCGCTGTCCCTTGCCATTCTAGAAGATTGACAAGATACGTTTCAGTGTCGTCCGACACTGCCTACTCATTAGTGGGAAAAAATGTCCATGGGTTTCTAAATTGTTTAACGAGCGGACTCCGTCTGTCCTTTTTTGCGCTTCAGTCTTTCGTGATCGCGTGCTTACTCACCGATTCCCTCAAGCATTCATGTGAAAATCACTGTTGGTTGATTCATTTCAATAGGACCGCACAAATTTTCATGTGTAAGCCGTAGAAAAAAAATAATCTGAACATCACATGGTTATGCAGTATTCACGGATATAAACGCTAAACTTCGGGGCTAAGTAATTATTTTTAGCGTTTAGAGTTATCTCATATCGGCGTGATTTTCACTCGAACGCTTACATCTGATCCAACATGGCCTATGGTGACCAGATTTGTAACGGCATGACATGGTCATCACGAGTCAGTTATCGCCCCACAGCGGTGGTCTAGCCACTAAGGTACTCGGCTGCTGACCCGCAGGTCGCGGAATCAAACCCCGGCTGCGGCGGCTGCATTTTCGATGGAGTCGAAAATGTTGTAGGCCCGTCTGCTCAGATTTGGGTGCACGTTAAAGTGTGCTCAGATTTGGGGGCACGTTAAAGAATCCCAGGTGGTCGAAATTTTCGGAGCCCTTCACTACGGCGTCTCTCATAAATATACGGGGACGTTAAACCCCACATATTAATCAATCAACGAGCCAGTTATAACAACCTCAAAGTTTTAGGGGGAAAAAATGATGTTGTGCTTCAGTCCGCGAGTACACTCCATGACAGACAGGTGGTTGAGGCCACGCATCGTAGTGTTGCTGATCACTCAAACTACCGGTCGGAATCACGAAGTAGAACTAATGCTAAAGAAAAAAAACAATATAATATCACGGTACGTCGGGCGAGTTGTTGCATTACTTGAAAAACGTGGCGCAAGGCTAAAAACAAAATCTCTCTTGTTTTTTCTTGTTTCTATACTCACGCCACATCTTTCAATAGTGTTTATTTAACGAAAAGGCCTGCAGGGTAGCTGCTTAAAATGACAACGGGTCGCCATTTATTTTTCTTTTAACTTGCTTTTAAGGACGAAAAAGAGTTGATATAGAGTCGTTTTGGCTTTGTTTCGACCTATGAACAATAGAATAAACGCAGTTATCTGATAGCATATACGTCTTGCAACCAATATCATTACCGTGGACGAAAAAGTACCAAAGCCACCAAAAGTATCGCTCGGTGCTTTCTTTTACATATGACTTCTTTAACTATATGACGATCTATAACACTACAGTTCGACTTCAATGCGCAACTCGCTACCTAAGTCGTTTTCCAGCAGGTTTACTCATACACTGCAGAAGTTTGTCTAAATATAAACAGTATAATGATACTTTCTTGAACACTTCTCCCGCTCGCAGATGATGATGACGGTGGCGACCATGAGCTATATGATCGATATGGTAAGTATCTATACTCCATCTCAGATGTTCCCTTCAGCCGTGTGGCTACAAGACCCCTCAGCCAATAGAAAAGGAGATCAACCCATCCGCGTGGATTCATCCACGTCGTGTCGTCTTCTTCGCGTCCACCTGGCGTCTTGCTCGCACGCGTATAGACGAGTAAAGAAAACAGACGGCAGTACTGAAAAAAAAAGGCAATTATACTTGGAACTGCGTTTTGCTGCGCAACTGAGTGTCTTTCTTACTCCCGGTAGCTTTGTTGCTCCTGAATGGTATTGGTTGGATGGACATAGTACATTAAGTAATGTTATTTTTATTCTGCCTGTAGTTATGATGTCCATACGGGCATCAAAGTATGTCATCAGATAGAGCCCTCTCCAGTGCGTTTAAATATGCGATTGACGTTCAACAAGCTTAACTCATCAAAATGCACAAAACCCTTTGACTTTCAAGAAAGAGATAACTTGCGAACAGATTTTGCATATGTTAGGACGGATTGGATTAAAGTTCTACTGATCAGTTCTACTTCCACATAACTCGGTCACAAAATCGACAAAAAAGCCAGGCAGCTTGTTATGTACAGTAAGCGTTGATGAAGCTACCTGGCAGAATATCTGCCAAGCACGCCAACAAGTAGCAATTAGAAAGGGAGTCATCCAAAAAAAGTGCAAAATTTATTGGCGTGCAAATATTACTTTATGAAGAGTTATATAGCAAAGCAAAGAAATTTACATATATATCTAAGTGAAAAACTGTTTAGTAGCTGTAAAGCTTGAAACGCAATTGCGGTTAACTCGATCGTTGGTGAAAGTCGTCGTGGCCCAAGTCTTTTTTCCCCGAGGGACAATGTGTTGACCACAATAGCAAGGCATTGAAGGATTATGAGAAGTCAAGAACTCAAATTTGTAGACAATACTAATTGATTCATTCATTCGCTGAAAGACGGCATTGCTGTCTCTACACATTGTTGCAGTGATATTAAATACCTCTAATGGACCTGGTTAGCTCACTAACAAAAGCCAAATACCAGAAGGGTCCTTAGGACTGCTGCCAAAGACGAGCCCGTGTGCTAGCTTCTATGTAAATGCCCCATGCTACATTTTCCATTCAAACTGTGTCACACCTATGAAACAATAGCACTGGGTTAGAAAAAAGACGGCTCGCATCTATACAATATTTACGGAGAACGAGAGAGAGAGAGAGAAGTGAGCGTTTGTTTTTGAAACAGTGCCCCAAGCAATGCCCGGTGTCACCTTGAGGTGGGAGGGCTCCTTAGTCCAGGAACCCTCTGGCTTCTACTGCCCTGGCGACGAATTGTTGTTGGTTTTCCAGGTCCTCGAGGGTGAGCTTCGCCTCCTACGTTTCGGTTAGGTCCTCGTTCGTTCGTCCTGCTTCATTATCAGTCGTGTGTTGTTGCAGATTACGTCTGGAAATACACTAGCATGCAAGAAGCAAGTGTGCCAGTGTGTCCGGTACGCTGCAAAGCGGGCACATAGAGCTATCTCGTTGGGTAGAGGCGGTGCATTATGACCCCGTGTGTGTATAATCTGCTTTGCAGGCGTCTCAGTATCACGCTGTCCTCTTTTGTCAGTTTTGGGTGTGGTGGAGGGTATACTGGTCGGTCCAGCCTGCAATGCTGAAGTAATAACGAGCAGGCGTTTTGAACAACTTCCGTCTCTTCAACGACGGGTCGAATGTCCTGTGGGCAGGGGGCAGCGGTTGACGTGCTCACGGGCAGCGGCGAGGGCCGCTTCATTTCCCTGCAGACCCTCGTGTCCTGATGGAAACACGGGGTACCCCACAGGGAGCAGTGTTATCACCGCTCCTTTTCAACATTGCTATGATGCGCCTTCCAAGCGAATTGGCCAGGGTGGAAGGCACACAACACGCAGTATATGCCGACGATATTACAATCTGGACCACTGAAGGGAGCCTTGGTGAAATGCAGGAACGCCTTCAGCAGGCCGCATCCATAGTCGAGGCGTATGCCAACGATTGTGGACTCCAATGTGCTCCAAACAAATCAGAGCTTCTGCACGTTAGAGCGAAGCCAAGAGATAAGTCAGCCATACACATCTCCCTGTCTGGGGTTCCCATCAGAGAGGTGGAGGAGCTCAGGATTCTGGGCCTGTTCATTCACCACAGACTCAGACCGGACTCCACTATAGCGAAACTCAAGAGAATAGGCGAACAGGTAGGGCGCATGATCCACCACGTTTCCAACAAGCGGGGTGGTCTGCGGGGCAGGGACGCGCTTCGGCTCGCCCATGCCTTCGTGACTCGCCGGATCCTCTACGCCGTCCCATACCTTCGCACCAACAAGCAAGAAGACGAAAGAATAGATGCCATCATTCGTAAGGCTACTAAACGAGCTCTGGATCTCCCGGTGGCCACTTCCAACTCCAAACTGAGGGCGTTAGGTGTGCTCAACTCCTACCAGGAGTTGCGGGAGGCCCACCTTATGAATCAATATACGCGGCTCGTGCAGACGGCTCCCGGGCGCCGCTTGCTAAACCGTTTACATATACAGCACACTTGCACGGCAGAGGAGGCGGAGCGTATTCCGGAACTGTGGCGGCATATGCTCTCGGTCGCTCCACTCCCCAGTAACATGGATAAGCACACGCACGAAAGCAGAAGACAGGCGCGGGCTTGGACGCTTGAGAGGCAACACGGCTCCCGACCTGGTGTATTCTACGTAGATATAGCAGGGCCTTCGCCCACGGGATTTTACACGGCCTCTGTAGTTCACCGGGAAAAATATGTCAATGGGCTCTCGTTCCGAGCACAAAATCCAGAGCGCGCTGAGGAAGTCGCGATAGCGCTTGCTGCTGCGGACCCCAACTCGAAAGTTATCATCACGGACTCCCGGAAAGCATGTGCTCATTATTTGGTAGGAGAGATATCCCCCCTAGCCAGCCAAATTCTAAAACGGGCTCTCGCTGATCCAGCTCCGAAACGCATCGTATGGGCTCCTGGCCATCAGGGCTTACGAGGTAATGAGGCCGCTGACGCGGCCGCCCGAGCGCTTACCCACCGGGCTCCTCACCTTGGCTCTTATGACTCGGAGGCCAATACACCGCTGCTGCGGTTCAAAGAAATTCTGACCTATTATCGCGACACTCACCGCCTTTACCCGGCTCCTGCAAAGGGGCTGAGTAAGACGGAAGAGCGAACTCTAAGGCGCCTGCAGACAGGTACTCTACTCTGTCCTGCAATCCTAAAACATTTCGATGTGAACACAGATGGGCGGTGCCCACACTGTGGGGAGACGTGTGATATCTTCCACATGGTATGGGCATGTCCGAAAAATTCCCACCTACCACCTTCCCCTACCCCTTCCCGAGAGGCATGGGAGACTGCCCTCCTCAACTGCTCATCACTCGAGTCTCAACGGGCTCTGGTGAGACGGGCGCGAGTAGGGGCCTCGTCATGCGGTGTCCCGGACTAAGGACGCCGACCATGTAGCGGGGTCATGCTTTGGCCCCGTACCTCTCTCTTTTACAATAAATGTTTTTCATCATCATCATCGTGTCCTGACACCCATAATACACAAGTGTATGGGAGTGGAGTGCTTCACCGTTTCAAAATATTGATGGCATTGGCTGAGATACGGCCCTTAGCAAAATTCCTGCAGACGGCTTGTGAGTCGGTGAAAATCACCGCGGCGTCTGTACATGTTGTGGTTGCTAGAGCGATTGCCAATTCTTCTGCGGCGTCTGAATTGAGTGCGTTGACCATGGCCGACGCTAATTATCGGCCTTGAGAATCTACGACACTGACAGCGTACGCGTTTCTATGCGGATACTTGGCCGCGTCAGTGTAGCGGGCGTCCGGGTCCTGCTTGAACTTTGGTTGAATAGCGTTAGCTCTAGCCTTGCGTCTACTTTTGTGGAAAGTAGGATGCATGTTGCGTGGAATAAGTGCGATCGACAGCGACTCTCTAACATACAGCGGGATGCGCTTTTTCCGGTCTGCATCGGCGATGAACGTGTGAAAAAGAAGTTTTTTTTTTCTTCTAAGGTACCAGCCTGCAATAGACGGTAATACTATACACTACAAGGCGTCGTTTTTTTTCTCCTTCTTAGACAATACAGATTTTTTATTAAAAAATCTATGACAGTGAGCTGTTGTTTTCCCAGACGAACTCCACGCTGCGGCGTAAATACTATGTCGCAGGTAAAATGAGACTGCTGCAACTAATTAAGCAACATTTATTAATCAACTCTTTTTGTTTGTTTGAGAGCAGGTGTATACATTAGAAAGTTGTATTGTGTGCCGAATTAAGGCATACCTATTATTTTACACATCACCAAAGTTGCACGAATTTCGAGGTATATTCGCCATAGAATTTGAAGTAACCGATCGAAGCTGAGCGCGCACGAAGCGCGACCGTTCGTTTGCGTCAGACCGGAACTATAGCCGCGACAAGGAAGTGACGAAGTGTTAAGTGAAAGCTCAACACGACCGTGTGTTTTCTTGAAGAGCTGCAAGTCGTATTCTTTGTGCCGGTGCAGTGCACACCACCTTATTTTCGTGGGTCGTGTTCAATGCTTATTCGTTTCATTCGAACTGTGCACAAGAAAACCACATTGTCTAGCTTTTCTTTCCTTGGGAAGCATAAACCTCAGGGGCAGCTACTGCGGCACTTTTTCTTGCACAAGCGAAATTGTTTTTTGCGCCTCCTTCTTGTTTAGGAAAAAGCGATATAAGCACGATCCATCGCACGCAAACATTGAGCTGTCTACTCGAGTATCCGAATGCTTTCCGGTTTTTCTGACCGCGTGCTGCTTCAGTGCACCTCCATTCAAATTTCGCCCCTTCCCTCTCCCGAATCGGTGTTCCGCCGCCTCTTGGTGCACACCGGGCGCGATTAATTTTCAATTTTTCCCGTGAAGTTCAATGATGACTGAATATCTCGAACTACGTACAACTTTTGTGATCTCTAAAGAAATGGGTATGCCATAAATGATCATGCAATGGAACTTTCTAATAATAACGGCACTAAGGTGAGTAAATGAGAACTTGATTAAGAAGTTTTTGGTTATTGTTCACGTCAAACTCATTATAGCTTCGGGAGGGTATTTCATTCTCCACATAGACTTCATGTGCGAAAACAACAGAGGCCTGACTGTCATGAAATTTTGATGAAAATCTGCAAGTTTCGCCTTTAAGAGTTGAACGCGATAGCGAAATTCGACCCCTGGTGCACCCTTCAACCGCTAAGTGTATACTTATCGTATGTTTTGTTACATACACACGCGCGCACACAAACACGCACACAGTAGATTGGACCAGCGTGCGCTATTATCGCCGGATGGGTTCGTTTTCGTCGTGACACTTGCCGAATAAAATGCGTTAAAGGGGCCCTGAAACACTTTTTCAAGTAACCATAGAATTTATCCACTAGAAGAGCTTATTGCCTTACGAATTCATTGCTGCAAAAATTTTAGGAATCCATCCAGTACGAGTGAAGCTACAAAAATTTGTCGCATGCTGCAATTGCGTTATCTCTTATCTCGTCTCGACGAAAGCGCCGGAAGCTATGAAAGAAGGGGTAGCATGGCAGAGAAACTACCACGCCTCGTGACCTTGAGCCCTTTTTTTTCTTCGAATGCGCTGCTTTCTCAGTGTGGTTGCGCATGCACGCGTGGACAAGTAGCGGCCTTCCGCGGCTATGTCGGTAACTTGTCTGTGCGTCACAGACGCACAGACGATTTTTTGCTTACAACCAACGGGGTCGACGCCGGTGGCGGGTTTTTCTGCGACACGAGCTCTTTAACGCTATCGCGTTAAAACGTCACCCTATATAGCCGTTCACTGTACACCTCTTTTATTGGCTGTACCTTGGCCTTCACCGCGAATCAGGCGATCTCTGTAACTCGGCATTAGTATCACGCATTCATTCACATCCGGGACAGCACGGACCTTGTTGTCAAACATTTTTGTTGTCAAAAAAATAAAATATTATTTGCAATTCGACGCACTTTCTGCTCGTTGGAAGAAAAAACTAAAAAGGGGTATGTGTTACTATTTTCGCCAAGTCATGAGCTGCCACTTATACGACTCTTTTTTTAAAAGATAGTTACCGCTCTTCTACCTCAGATGACTCTCCAAATAAATTGTAGTGACATACACTTTGAGAGTTCCCGTGTCTCTTTAAAAAGTCGTATTCCTGGCAAGCCAGAATAAAAGAGTGAAATAACTTTTTTCTAGTGCATACAGAGTGAACTTACGGGACGAACAGTGCAATCTATCGAATTACCTCCCACCGTATTTCTTTTTCCACACTGTCTAGATGATACAGACTTTGAATATGACGACTCAAGTGATACTCCTCGTAAGTATTGCTTATACTCGCGATAGCTGGCTGATTGTGTATTGTTCATCTGACATCATCAAATGCAATAAGACGACTCTGCAGCCACACTTACAGAAGCCACTCTTACAGAAGGCGAGAAAGTTCAGTGCATTTAACAAAATGTGAGCGATGTCATGTGCGACTAATAAGTATGATGCACGTTTAGCCACTGCAGCAGCGAGCGAAGCCGGTTAAACGCATGCACACAAATTAACACAAGAAAGAGCTCCATATACTTGTGACAAGCCAGATTTACCTAATGAGCTGCTGGGTTCTATGCATCTTTATTCACAGGAATAAAAAAAACAGTTCAGTGGCCAGAAGTATTTGAACACTCAATTATTCTGCGAAATTTGCTTTTTGAAAATACACGCATTCGCAAGCTTGGGCAACCGCTGCATCTCGTTATCATCAGCCAAAGTCGACGTGCAGTGCCGTATAACTAAGAAGTAGGTGTTACCAAAGATTCCTTGCTCGGGAAAAGGGCACGGTACTCTTGTTTAGAAAAGTTGCACGAGTAAAACGAATATATCCACTTATGCTAGCACGTTAATGCGAGTCATATACTGGCATAGAGTTTGTGGTCACTGCCATTCGACCTACTCAATTGAAGCAGCTTTAAAAACACTGAATACGAGAAGCAATCACTGACTATATTGCACGAGTAATGAACAGTAAATATCGCATACCCTGCATGTTTGTGTCTTCAATATACAAATAAACGGTGACACAACACAAGGAAGTAAACTATTTTCGACGTTTAAAATATAGCGAGCAAGATTTCTGTATTGCAAATATATACGTCTGTGTATTCTTGACCACAGCCAAACAAATTATTTTTCGTTGTTTGATGCACCACCGTGAGACATCGGCCCCACCAATTTTCTCTGCCTTTTCTTTTCCCTTTGGATACCGGCGTCTTACATTAATTAGACCTTAATGCAAGAAAAGTGAAGCTTATTTGCAACGCCAGAAATCGCAAAAAAAATATCTTCAGAACCTACCACAACAGTCTGCTCATTACCAAAGTGTATCGACACTATCATCTCTGTTATCGTACCTTGCTATAATTTTGGCAATCCTCTTCCTTTTAATGAACAGCACAGCGGTGAGTAAACAATAAAATGGCCGCACAAGCGAACTTCCGGAGTAGCACAGGCTTCTTAAATCCGATAGCTACTTCATTTACGCCTTGCATATGTGTCTGTGTATAGTAGTATGTTGTTGCTTTAGATTTTACTTTATTTGCCAAAGTCAACGCATCCTTTTATTGCATTGTGCCTGAAACATTTATCTCGTTAATTTGTACATGTAAACCTTTTTGTTTAGGGCTATAGAAGTTTATTCCTAAAGTTATTTATTCTGGTACACAAGAGGAATGATTTCTCGTTGGTGATTATTGCAACCTTAAAGAAATAAACACTTGAGAGCATCATTTTCCAAAAAAAAAAACATTTTACGCAGAAACCGAACGATCTTTATATCCATTTTTTTTCTGAATTCCTGTACCTTGCTTGAACTCCATAGTAAATTTTGTCTCAGACAGCTCTGCTGAATTCTTATAAAATTTTTGATTATCAAGTAAACGAAATGTGTGAAACAGAGTTGCTTTATTATAGCTTGTACTAGCCAATTATTACAACATAAAAATATTCCCAAACTTGTTAAAGCCATCTCTACGTAGAGATGACCCGCACGACGACAACTAATAATCGACCTTTCAATGACTACAGGTGCAACGCGGAGTTATCTTTCATTGATTTCTGTGTGGCAACTGAGGGAATTGTGAAATATTTGATTATATGACATAATTATGAGTTCCTGCGTTTCAGGCGGTACCTTGCAGGGATCAGTTTGGCCGCCTTGGTCGTGTTTGCCTTGGCTGGCCTCGCCACCTACGCGATGATGGGCTCGACGGCTTCAGGGAAAGGTACACACACTGTCACTCGCAAACGTCGCTTGGCAAAGCTTAGTCACGGCTCAGCGAATGAAACTGAATGATAAATTACGTTGATAAAGGCCTTTCCGCGACCGGATCCAGTCTATAAAATATGAATGAAGCTTACGCAACTCGGCTTTCGTGCTGCCGCCATAGCTACTGCCAGCACACCGCGCTGGCACGAGTCTTTCAAAGCGCCTTAACCAAACAGAGATAGCGAATCTACAAACACGCTAGCTTGAGCATATTTTAATCTGGGCCTCTAACACAAAAGTTAACTCCGAAATCCTCCACCCTAATTAAACTTTTCTTAGTTGCTTTAGAGCCAGCCTTGAGATAATTTGGGAATTTCTGAGAAAGGTGTTTGCTGTAGCATGTTGTACTGCATGTCGTGCAGTGCACAGTTGCATGAGTTGTTTTAATTTGTATTCGACAATGGCTGCCAGAGATTACACATGGTCAGTCGTAGTAGAAACAAATATTCTTAGCCAATAAAACACAAAACTTGATTTACATAATTCATCTAATATTTACCTACTGTTTTCTTTTGTCAAGCTTGCTAAACGCAACATCATCCGCACTCGCTTCTTGTGTTTCCTACTTCATTCATTAATGAGACCCTCCTTAATGAATGAAGGAAGGAAATGTGCACTTCCTTCCTTCATTAATTAACGAGGGTCTCATTCTGGCAGACTTGATGCCTTTAGGTAGTATACGAAGGATTATTGGTCAGCTGCCAGCTCGCAATAAGTTCGCGTTCTACGTGACGCCAAACAGGCTCATAAAGAGTGTTCCACACTCGCGGCCATGGCTGCCGGTGACACTGCCTGACACTCCCACGTTTAATTCATATATATATATATATATATATATATATATATATATATATATATATATATGAGATATAACAGACAGTTATATTATCTCATTATTATTGCGTTAAAAACACGGAAAAACGAGCCCTTAGGTATACACTTCTTTCCCTTATATATATATATATATATATATATATATATATATATATATATATATATATATATATACAATAAATTGGACGGCGGTTGGATTGCCGCCATGGTAGCTGAGTTGGTAGAGCATCAAACGCGTTATTCGAAGGTCGCCAGTTCATTTCCTTCACACGGTACTTTATCTTTGTTGACATTTACAATTAGCTATAATAACTTCCCTTCTATTTTCCTAGCATTATTGTCTATATATATATATATATATATATATATATATATATATATATATATATATATATATATATATATATATGATATCTAACAGACAGTAATGCCAAGGAATGTACAGGGGAAGTTATTAGAACCAATAGAATGTAAATAAGAAGAAAAAAAAGTGGGTGAAAGAAAAACCAACCGTGAGCAAGCCGTGTCTGTTAGATCTCATTAATATTGTGTCAACAAAACACGGAAAAACGAGCCCTTAGGTATACACTTCTTTCCCATGTATATATATATATATATATATATATATATATATATATTACATTCACCAGGAGCGATGGTCAAGAAGTGCACCTGGTTTTGCAGACCGGCTTTGAATGTTTCATCGTACACAACCATGTCGCTCAACACGTTGCCATGACACGTTGATCTGGGTTATCCAAGTCCTAGACACCCATCAGCCACCACGTCTTCGTCCATATCCCATTCGTCTGGGAGACGTTATAAAGTCTGTGGCTTCGAGCGAATGTTGTGGAACTAGAGTGGACTGTGCAAAATAACGTTCATGAAATTTATTATCTGCGCCATTGAAACGGCTGATAGTATAGTGCCTTCATCACTTACGCTGAGCTTATACGAGAAGCGGCGTCGAGAACGTCGATCACATTTGGATCTGCACACTTTAAAAGCATTTAAACGAAGCGTCCGACAAGGACGACATTTTTTGCCTATGGAGACAAACCATTGCGGGGTATTGGCATACAGCTTCACTGAAGTTTTTGTTTGGTGGGTGGAAGGGGGGTCCACGTTTTTTGGGTTGCACTACTGCTCTCGGCCTACCGCCGAGGGACGACCGGCTTATTGTATGCGGGGCGTAGGCAGATTTGCACTCAGGCTTTGCGTGGGTAACGAAAGTCGAAAAGCGAAACCACAACAAAAGCAAATGCAGGAGCTAAGGCCTTCGCAAAAAAAAATCTACGGCGGAATATGTGGACTGTGGAAACGATGATATTGCCTGCCGGCGTCGTTACTGCTATAGGAGTCAGACTGTTACTATGGAAAGTGTATTCTCTTTTTTCTTTTCGTCATTGAGTATTGTGCTCACCAGTTTCTTATTCTCTTGACACAGAGAGAGCCGGAGCCCGCGCCCTGCAAAACGTCAGTCAGAGCACCGTGGCGACCATCATCGCGGCAACCGAGAACAGGCCCCAAGCCCGACGCCACGGACACAAAAAGGTGGTCAAAATGACGACGACGACGCCGACAGCTCCCACCTTGGAAACGACCACGTCGACGGTGACCCACGCGAAGTCACCGACTAGCACGACCACCAGACACGACGTGACCACCACCACTAAGGCGTCGGAAGAGGATGAGACCCGAGAGGACGAGAGCGTCCCGCATCTTCGAAAACACGGTGGGTCACATCTATCACGTTTCAACCTGTGCACCTTTGAGGGTAATGGCTTGTCCTGCAGATAACATAATCAATCTCATGGCACTCAGAAGCGGGCTCAAATTACACCTTCGATGAAAAAAAAAAGCGTAGTCCGAACTCTTTTTTTTTTGAGTTACTGCTTCTACCCGCTTTCACAGAAAGCTTATGCTAAAATTATTCTCCAGAACAGCCAATCCTGATCTTGGACATAGGATTAGCGAAGGTTACGAGCTAATGGTAAATGCTGTTATGAAAGAGAGTAAGCTAAATTGTCCTATAGTGTGCATGGTAATTTCACAATGACAACTACTTCGCTATTTTATGCCATACTTATTTTCCTGTTCGCATAACGTGAATGTAGCAAGAAATCAAACTTTTTCATGGCCCGCATGCGAAATTGATCTTGATCGCCCCTAAAGAGGGAGAGTGTTAACCATGAACAAACCGAGCGCTCTAATTGTAAACATAAATATCTGTAGTGGTCAGTTTAAAGACGTAATACGCATTCTGTGTCTAATTTCTCACAGAACACTACGTGCACTGAGATCTGATTGATTTTCCGCCCCCGGATGTAACAGACGGCGATATAGAGTTCTGAGTGACTGAGTGACAGATCCGACAGCGCCGAAGCTCTAGCGTAATATACCTGAATAATATGACGATTCACCGCACCTCTGGAAGATTAATTAAGGTTTGTGCGACAAGCAGTTTACGGTATGGAAAGGTTCCTCAAAGGGGAGCTCACTGCGGCTTTGACAAGAGTTATGTGCAGCGGAAAGCTGAAACACATTCTTTGGTATTCTAAAAGTAACGTGAATGCCTCAAGTAACGTCCTGAGAACGTCGTTTTTTCATGCTAGAAAACAATGACGCCCAACATACAACAAAACACACACGAAAAATGAGAATCGGTATTCCTTCTCACTATTTTTTTAGTGAGATAGAAATTATATAGACATTCTCGGCGGATTTTTGTCGTCGCCGTCATGGTCTCGGATATGTCCCAGAAATCACAAAAAAATGAATCAGAAGAAAAATTTAAAGACTTCCGCCAGTAATTTTATTCAGCAATCCCTCGCTGCTCAGCGCGTTGCATTAACCAACTAGGCCACGTCACTGATATTGTCCATGGCACTGACGGCAAGCTATGTATATACGCCATTTATTTTTTACTTACTGCCAATGAACGTAAAAGAAACATTCTTGAACAAAGCACGTGCTTTGCTTGGACAAGCCATACATGTTTTCTCTAAACATTGACGTGTCCGATGGCTTTATCGAAGGCGGAGTGGGTTCATTCAAGCGCATACAGTCGGATGAAAAGGGCATTGCAAAACTTCTCTGGCTCCAATTTCACGCTGAAGCAACAGGAAGAAATTGGTCGAGTGAGGACCCAAGACTATTCGGGAAGTTGCTGGTCCTCTCGTGTTAGCCTTTTCGCTAAGATCAAAGAGCAGTTTACATTGAATTGCGCACCACCACTACCCCATCAGGTGGATAAACTCAACTCGCTGCCCCAAATGAGTTGTGGGGACGCTTGCACCATTAAAACATCGCACGGCTTCGTCGCCGCAATAGTGTACATCTCACCAGTAACTTTGTAGACTGACGTCATGAACTTCTTGCTGCAAGACTTCCGTGTGGTGTGCCTACAGGATGTGCCGGTGATAATCACCGGAGACTTCAACGTTAGCGTAGACTTCGACGTGAAAACCAGTGGCTTGTTGCGTTTCTCAATGCCAAACTTGGAATTCACATCCGGTCGGACGTCACGAAGTTAACTATTCACAACAACACCTTAGATATTGTGGTAACTGCATTACTGTCAATTGAGGCACAATCAACCGTGTTCACTACATTTCGTATGGTTCCTAAATCTTCTAGCCTTGCTTTGTATTGCAGCCCGACGTGTTGCTATTGTATTCATTGCTTCGGCCTTGTGTCGAAACTGTGAAGTTTTTTTAGTATTTCTTATTCGTACAGGATATCGTCCTTTAACGACGGCGATCACACGACAATTATGATTCTTCTACTTTCAGATCTTCCGCCTCGGACGAAGAGTCCACGAACCAGTGAAGGTAAAAGTCAGCTCATAAATAATTAGCAGTCAAAGGCACCTTTTTACTGTAACAAGCGTCGCTTATCATTTCTAGTTTTATAAATGTGCAAAAACGTTATGTGCATTGGTTCATGTTCAGTAGAAGTAGCGAGTAATCTTACAAGCGTGCGACATAAACAAACACTTCGTTTTTCTCATTCCTAAAAAGAAAAAAAGTGATACGCGCCAGGTAAGCGCATAGCGCTGACCCATCAGAAAAGCGATGTCAGGTAGTGCCATATACGTCCATGAAATGGGCAGCGGAGAAAGTCTTCAACTGCAAACTACACAGACAAGGTCCACTGCATTGCATCACGAACTACCCCGCCAAGTTATAGATCACGAAACATTATACGTTCGATTTCTTGCTTTTTTTCTTCATATATGCCAGGAACGTTGGACCCCGAGGAAGCTACACCGTATGAAGCTGCTGAAGGTAACGTAGCAAGCTTTTCTTCAAAGACTCTTAACACTTCGTTATGCGAACTCTTGTGTCCTTGAACTTCATTATTTGATCATGTTTTTTTTTTTCATGTCTACTTGTTTTCGTTTGGTAATGCTCGTTTGAGTGTTGTTTACTACGTCTCGAAGTAGAATGACTCAACGGCTTACGATTCCTTTAGAGCATGAGCGTGTACTGTACTGAGAGGCGATCACGTGGCATCGTGTTATGACGTCGTGATGATGTCACCGTGGCGTAATGAAAACGTCGGGCTATATGGGGGCCATGAGAATCTAAGTACTCCGTCAGCCCACATGCACGCTCTTGAGTATCGCTTGACTTTTGGCAACAATTATTCGGTTTTTTTTATTTTTCATCATTCGCGTTGGCACAGCTGTCTTGCGATGTCTCGCCAAATGTCGAAATTTCGGGACTTGAGACCTATAAGGCTTTCGACTTGAAGAATCTAACTCCCTTGCACAGTACAAACGCCTCTGATGTGCACCACGGGAAGGATGAAGACAACTCCAGTTCTGCCAGAAGACGGGCTCTGCGATTACCTCATTTACACAGCGGTAAGCATCGGCACAAAAGACAGCAAGTCCGCGAACGCGACAGTCATCGAACGTCCGACAGGAAATGGTGAGAGGCAGTTGATACATCATAGAAGTGCAAGCCTACATGTCATTTTGCTTGCAACCGCATTTCTAGCGTCACAAAGCATTTACTCGCTATTTACCATCGCTTTCTGCAACCTTGCGACGCTTTCATGCGCATTCACAACATTTGATATCGCAGTTTCCGACTTGTAATCGTAAAAAACACCGTTTCTATATGGCATAATTGAGACGTTTAATACGCATTCCATTACAACTCTGTAGCTTTCCGTGCGGTTTTAACAAAGAGCTAAATAGACTTGTTACTATGAAATGGATGTAAATTCTATAAACTTCCACAAATTATACCAAGTCATAAGACTTCATGCATAATTATTCGCCTTAAATTCCAAGTTTGGATGATAAGTGTAGAATATTTACGTATTTATTGCTTTAAAAATACTTTTTACCTACATAAAGTACAAGAAAATGTACTAAAATAATTTTAACCTGGGGACTCTCAAAATTATAATGCAAAAACAAATAGTTCAAGTACAGTGCGAGGCCACACTTTGAATTGTACTCCGAACGATGTCAAAACTTAGCGCATCTGTCAGCGCTAAAGATACTGAATAAATATTTGAATATACTTATTATTGGGAGCAGTGGAATTTGTATATCTTTGTTCATTTCAAAAACTAGTGTAAGCTAGCTGCGTGTTATTTTCTGTCTTAACTTGCGTTAGCTGTATATTACACCCCCCCCCCCTCTAGCTGATGAAATTTTCAATTTAGCTTGTGTACATATACACGCACATATGTAAACACACGCACATTCACCGAGTGGTCAACTTCAGCCCCCCCCCCCCCTTTGGAAAAAAACGTTCTGGTTACGCCCAAAAATCTCATGATTAAGCTTTTTCTTTTTGCATTCCCCATTGCTGTTCTCCACCACGCATGTCTTTTACGCTTAGTTGTGCGTGTCCGTTCCAGTGGCCACCTACAAGGAATTCAGGAAAACGAGCAAAAGAAGCGAAAAGTACCAAGTACGCTGTGTCCCTCGAAGGCGACTTTCTGGTTCACGGAGAGAAGTATGTGCATATGTACCCCAGGGAGATATTCGTGCCGTTCATTGATAACAATATCAAAGGGATTTGGTATGGCCTACCTCAACGTGGACATTACCACCTACCTGAAGCACCATCAAAGTCGCATCGAGTACACCATCACTGTACGTTAACAACCCAATTTCTCGTTTCGCTAGAATGATGTCAGCCAAAAAAATAAAAGAAAAACCTGGCGATGCTTGCACTCGGCAGCGCAAGGCTTGAAACTGCACGCTGCTAAGACAGATAATGGAGGCCTCGTACAAAGAAGCCCGTGGTTGAGATATGCTCCACCAGGTCCCACAACAATACCAGCTGCTGACAATCTTTAAATTAATCAAATTAATGTTCAATAATTACTTCGACATATAACTAACCCTTATCGTAAAGTTATGCTTTGATGGTATATGAAGAAACAACGTTTCTAAAAAACGCGAAATGAGCAAATGGAAGTAGGAAGCACAACAAATCCGGCTCCTTCATCACTTGTGATTATATGATACGCAAGTAAAGCGTAAATTTAGGTGTCATTTCCCTTGTTAGACACAATATTCATGGGAACTAACAGACAAAGGTGCCAAAGAACGTATACGGGAGGTTATTAGAAGTAATTTTTATGTAAATGTGAAGAAAAAAGTGCGCATTACCATTACTTCTAAAGTGACATCCTCCCTACTTTCGTTGGCAATATTGTCTGCTCTCATTATTATCACGACAGGCAAGTGTAATATCAACAACATAACCAGTGTGCCCAAAAAAACACACAGCCTGCGAGAGATATACGAGGAAATACGCTAATCAGAGCGCGCATACGTTCCTGGTTGCTCCTCTATTCACATAATACTGCATGATTCACGTGTAAGAGGCAAGGCGTTGTTCGTCAAAACTTTAAAAATAAAAAATAGTTGATACATCGATGTGACTCCCTATCCGCTCTAAGTTCCGACCTCTAGTGAATATTTTGTTTGGTGCAGATAATAGGAACAAAGAGCTGGAAAGTCAAATACTTGACCGTGATACGGAAGTAACTCGACAGCGGTGACAGTGGACACGAAGTGACATCGCGAGCGTTTTCCTCCACTACGTCGCTCGTACGCTGTAACAAAACAGTCCTAACGGACACGAGTATCTTGGCATGCTTTATCTTTCGTATGACGAGCATTTCGTAGTTGCTTCTTTCGTTCACGCAATAAATGTGAACCATGAGGTTTCTGCCAGGCTTCCTCGAGCATACCTGATGTTGGTTCTACTCAAAGAACAAATCGATCATATATTTTGAACATTTATCTTCGTTCAAAATGGGTCGTAAGCGACTGAACGGCGCAAAGGCCACACAATTCAATTAGGGCGACCCGTGCTGGGTTTTTTTCTACCCGATATCAGAGCTTCTTTGCCGAGTTGATTATTGATTCAGCAGTAAAAATGGCGCTAGTGCTACCTACGTGGGTCAGTCAGTTAAAGTCAAGTTATTGACGATATATATACTGCTATACAGTCACATAAAAAAACTAAAATGCGATTGAATTGTGAGTGCTCCTTATATATGCTTTTTGGGTCCTACCACTTCCACCCCCTTTTATAAATACCCAGCGCATGGACGTCGTCGTAAAGAAGCTCGACAAGGCTGCCTACAGTTTCTTCATCATCGCTGCTCTAGCGCCAAAACGGGAGGACAGGAGCACCTTCGCCAATCAGCTATACGACACTGTGTACGATATACATCGCTTCTTTCATATCACCTAATTGCAAATTCCTTCTTGTTTTTGCGGGATGATCTTAATATAACTGGCTAGATAAAAGTAACGAAACTTCACAGGTGCTTTCATTCGTAAAGTGAAAGTGTGCTGCCTTTTCTGTTTCTTTTTTTTTACAAAACTACCAATCAGACACATCATTTCTATGAAAAACACCCATTGGTCGAAATACATGTGATAATTGTGCCTGATTGGATTGGCTATAGTAGTTCCTTGCGCCTCGAAAAATAGCAGTCTGATGATGACAGTAAAGGAGGAGCATGTCATGTAATGAGGCAATCGATGAAGCCTAGGTGGATTCGAGTAATGCGACACCGTACGCTGCTTCTCTCATGCCCCAATCTGTCGCACTTAGTTTTCATGGTAGAATTAAGTTACACGTAAATTGCGTATCCGCAGGCTATCCAGCTATCACATTTCGGGATGTTCAACCAAATCCCACAATACTCTCCCAGAACTACGTACGTGAACACGCTGGCTCTCTCGGGTGGATGTCATATATGGGCACTTGTCAATAAAGCATAAAAAAAAGCTCCAGTACTTATTTATATTGCAAAAAAAGTATTAAAAGGGTTGTACTTCACGTCAATTAAAATGCAGGCACGAGTACCCGGCAGTGTTCGTCAGCCACCTCACGAACACGAAGGCCAAGCCCTGCCGGGTCCTGCCTTCCAGCTTCTGGAAGTTCGAAGACACCAACAACTCCTACATCGCCAGCATTGTAAGTCGAGAGCCTTCGTTCTTCGTTACAAAGATGAAAGTGAGCGTTCTCTGTCAGGAAAAACTTATAGTTCTATCGCAAATTTTCACAAACCTCTACTTGTGCAACACCAGTCTCATTATTGCCAAATTTCATGTGACCGATGTTCAGTTTACGGGGCTGATTTTTCTAACGATATAAGTGAAACACATCCTAGACATTTTTTGGAATGAATACCTCTTAATTCATATAGGGTACACGGTGTGTCTCATAACCAGAGAGTTAAAGACCAAAGAGGAATGCAGCCCTTCATGCATTCAAGATAACTTAACGAAGAAAGCCGTGGTGTTTCTGTTTGTTTTTGTCCCAAGCCAGTTGTATTGATTTCCCGCGCCCTCCTTAAGATGTCTGCCCCTCGCGTGGTTTTACAACGCCTTCGATATCGGCCCAAATTTGAGTCAGCAACGATTTCGTGTAACGTCACAACGGCGACACAGGTTTCAAAGGCATGCATAACATCACGATGACGCCATCATGTGAGGTCATCATGGGGAGATGATGTTTCGCATCCCAAGTGTTGACACCCACGGTAAGTTTTCGCGCCTGATGAGGCAGCTAAGGCCTTCGCTTTCACTGACGTCGTCTAACATCGGCAACGGGGAGCACCCCTCTATTCATCATTGCATTCCTCGTGACCTCTCATCACAGACTTCTTCGTAATTGGCGCAAGCAGTCGTAAGGCAGCGATACGAATCTGTCTCTCATTCTTTGTGATGCAGAAAGATGCCCTGCGTATGAAGCGCGTGATTAACCGGAACGACGTCCACCACGTCGTGTCCCTCACGGCGGCAGTCTTCTCGTTCACCATCACCAAGAAGACGGAGAAGAACATCGACGGTTGGACCAAGCTACAGTGCGAGAGCTGCCGGCTGGTTTCGATAAACGACGTAAGGAGACCGGGGCACCAGTAGCCACTGCGTGATCAGCCTTATGTTTGTCTCTTGCTTCAGAGCCAACTATTGCGAGAACAATAACAATATCTTAGTCTTATACTTTGGTATGCTTACTTTCAACATGGCCATACTGCGCTATGTAAGATCTGTGTGTGTGTGTTACGGTTTCACGAAAAGGACGGTGCAGGTGCCAAGCTTAACATGACTTAACATTAGAATACGCAGATATTTTTTATGTCTGTTAGACAGTTCACGAATGCCTTTTGAGATCACGAGCCTAGTCCTCGCGGCCCGTTCAGCCATTACATATGTCGTTACGAAGGACGCGAGCCTAATATGAACTAGTCAGCATTAGCCAGTGCAATGGTGGCAGTACAAGTTTGATTCAACTCCAAGCTCTCCGTCTGTCTCCAAGAATCATTTCCGCACTACTATATGTTTGGGAAGTTCTGAAATACGATACGAGTAGTGCATCTATACAACATGGAAAGTGGCAAAAGCTACCTGAATGAGTACAATTTGTTACGCGTAGAAAATCGCAGGAACTAGAGGTCAAACTGAAAGTGCGGAATCAGGTTGACCAAAGAGACGCATGTTAGGCTGCTTCGGACAGGTCTTCTTACAAAATAGACGCAACTTTAAAGTGCACGTTTCGTTTTTACTTATAGAACATGATACGAGCCACGTTTCTCTGAGAATATCTATATCCACTAGAGGATAACGGTTGTTAGCACGACTTAAAGATAGAGCGGTGACTTCAAACGATAAATAAAGGGTTAAGTGTGAAGGAAAGCTTGTTATAGAACGCATAGTTTCTGCTGCCTATCGAAAGTAGCCTATAGCCGCGATACGTTCCCCTGTCCTTGCTTAAACTAGTCGTAAAATAACTGTAGAAAGTAGTCATACTTAGGCCAGTCGCTGCCTCTTTCAATGATAAGCTCTTTAAGACCTTATTTAATAAGTATGCGCTTGCCTGTTTGGAAACAAAGAGAGAAATATTCTAGTTTTTTTTTCTTTTTAACTGTGCACTCAAAAATATATGGGGAAGAAAAGTAACGATAAAGCTCGCGCTCCCAATTAATGGAGAAAATCGAGAAATGACAAGTTCTATCATGTACAAAGGAGGGGGAATCATATTGTAACGCACGGTTCAATGAACACTTTTAACAAGCTAACGTAGACAGGGCGAACTTGTGCCCGAGAATAATAACACAGGTAGAACGAAATCACCTAGTTGTCTCGAGAGTTTGCTTCTGCCTCTTTTTCCACGTTCTTCTTTTTTCCAACACGGTTCGCGCACAGGTGGGCCCCGCAGGCTCGTGCGTCGCAAACCATCTAGAGGGCACAAGTATCGGCTAGCTTGCGTAACTTGAAGTCACATTGTGTCAATATGAGGAGCTCATTTTATGTATTAAATACACAACTGAAGAAAACTGACAGCAGATAAGCCAAGAAAGACGACCTTGATAGATGTAGCACCCTTCGTTGTAGCTTGAATTTAGCTCACGTAGCTCGAATGTTGTGGGTTAGAATCCAACCGACAGAAGTGATTTCTCGTCTTCTTTAATTCCTTTTCGTTTAGGTCAGAATCAATACACTACGGTCAAGAAATCACAAATAGTGTCCTTCACGCTCTCAATAGCTTAACCGTCTGTTGGTTTTCATTAACTTTTAACATGAACATACATGCCAGCGCGTACAAAGTGCACGTGCTTCATAACAATGTCTAATGCTTTCTCCTGGACCGACGTTGAATATACAAACGCAACGCAAAGCACGGTCATATACAAAGGACTGACGTCACTCCGTGGCTTATGCGTTAAGTTGAAAAGTGTACTTGAAACATTTTTGTTCGTTGCAGGTTTGCAAAGGGGCCAACTTTACGATTGGTACGAAGGGAAAGAAAGTCGGCATACACTACGACTACAGAACAGCCGATAGAACCTGGAGAACCTACGAGACTGAGCAGTCAATATACACAAAGGTTTGCGTCTTTTTTTTCTTTTTTTTTCTGACATGCTTACACCACTTCGCGCTAGTTTCACTCTTTCTGTTTTTTTTTTTTTTTTTGCGGTGGTCGCAATTGCAGCGGACAACCGGCAAGCATTCGAAAACCTAAATGTGCCGTAAGTTCACTGTATAGTGACACGAAAAACAGCAGCCCATTGCGCATTTTTAGTAACGTTCAGAACACTCGATATAGTGGCCTTGCATTGTCGGCAAATTAACTCGTGAGTCGGCTCACTCAGTCTCAGATCGAGCCGCAAGTTCGAGTGAGTCCTGGTGAGCGCAATTTTGGCGAGCTTGAGTCCGAGTGGGTCAAGCTGAGGAAAGCTTTCGTGGATGAGTGTGAGTGAATCCGAATGCGGGAAATTTCGGCGAGTCTGAGGGAGCTCGCTCGAGGAAAGTTTTGAAAAGTGAGTTCAAGTCCTTATAAAGAAAATTTTGGTGAGGCTGAATCCTAGTGAGCACGAAGTACAAAACATATTCGAGTTAGTCTGAGTGACCGAAGTGACGGAAAATTTTTCGCAGACCTATGGGCCCACTGGGTCGCAAGAAAACCAATGTCTGTATTTTCAGAGGCATGACTCGTATCTCAGAATTACAGACTGCAGATATTTGTAACCAATTTTGTTACAGCTTAGTTATTTGAAGCTGCTGAAACAGATCTGTTACGGTTATCGGCGCTTCACTTCCAAAGAAGCAGTATTTGCAGTTGAAATTTTGATGACCAGTTCATCTGAAAAAAGAAAAAGACTGTCTTCATAAAACCTTCCCCATGTACTCGCAGTACTATACATCCTCTTGTCTCCGTTACTTTCTGGCATTAATACATTATGCAGCTTCACCATAATGGTCTAATACGTTATGTTAAATCTTTACCGCTGTGATATAGGTCAGTGAAAAGTACTTACACGATGAGAATCACGAGGAGACCTTCGTCAGCTCACATGTATTGAGGATTGATTTGAAGACGACCTACCTCCGTGAATAGTATCTGAGTGTGTGGAAGCTAATTATGCGCAATCCGTGAATAGCTTCCGCGATGACGATGTCTACATAGTAATGCTGATCGCTAAATGACAACCTAGCTCGGTTGTTAGGTAGGCCAGCCGGTATCATAACCTGCAGTGCTTACAAAATGTGTTTTCGTAGTACGTGCCATTGTCGGCTGCCCAAAATCGTCATTTTTACGTGCCCTAAATATCACTTAAGCTTTGCATTCAATGAAGGGGGTCTGCTAACCGATATTCGTTCAGATGAACCTTGTCCATCGGGCCTTGTCACAGCATTAAAGCTTGTGACGTCACACGATGAATGGAGAGTCAATGGCGTGAAGCAAATATAACTTGATGCTCATAATTGGACCTTATAGTCCCAAAAGCACGATATTATCGTGAGACGCCGTAGTCGAGGGCTCCGAAAATTTCGACCACCCGGGGTCTTTTAACGTGTGCCTAAATGTATACTCACACCAGCCTTGAGCGTATTCACCTCCATCGAAAATGCGGCCGTCGCGGCTGGTACTCGATTTCACGAACTCCGTGTGCGCAGTCGAGCACTAGTCTATAGATATACCTAGCATGCTTGTGTGAGCGTCAGTCTCAGGCATGGACTCAATCGGTGCTCTAAAGTATTTGGAACCCTTATGCGTCACACACATCTATACTGCATTTCTCACCACATCTTTACATTCCATAGATCAAATTAAACTAATTATGCATTTATAGCAGTGAACCTTCAACAAAGGCGCAATTAACAATAAATGCGTAATTCACTGCCTTTGTCAAGTCTTCATAGGTTTCTTGTAGAGCAGACACTCGAAGGCTATAGGTTCAGGCTATAGATTATTTGCATTATGTAAGTGATCATGTTCACTTCCATCTTGTTTTGTAGATAACTTACACTATACCTATCGCACTCTATATCTACGTAACCTGCGCGCATAGACTGCGTACTATTCAAGAATGAGATTTGGACGTTTCATTATTAAGTGTTACACCCAAAAATTTATCCACAACAACGCCCACCTAGCACTCATGCACATTGTGTTGAACTTATACGTGATTAGAGAGTGTTTAAAACGAAGAACTGATGGGTAGTGCATAACTCTGAAGAGCAGCGCAAAGAATCACACGTTCAACAGCAGATCAATACGGAACCCAGCGCTAAACTTATATATATGTCCCGTCTTGGTCTGTTGTTCGCGTGAGTCTTTGAGCTACTGCTCCGAGTTCAGAGAGTGTTGTGACGCAGCGAAGTTTAGCGATCGTAAGAATAGTGAGTGTAGCATGGTTGAGTAATGTTCGTGTTCATGTTTGATGGTTGGCTCCAGAAGTTCTTGTGACAGCATATGCTATATTGCACTTTACATTTTTAAATATTCAAAAGAATACGCCTTTCTTAACGCATACGTGACGTGTTTTTTTTTCTAAAAGAGCCAAGTGCGCTTTTGAGGAAAAACGCACTTCTTTGCTACTGACAGTATGGTCGGCCCTGGTCCAACAATTTGATCTCCTAAATACCTCAAATCTAAATTGGGGCTCAATTCTATGTACATAAACATAGTCGGCATTCGAGAACAAGATTTGTATTTGGTTGTTATAGAAGGGAACATTTTCGTACGGCTTGAATTACTTAGTGAAAGAAGTGCGCGTTTTTCAGAAAAAAAAACGCGCTTTTTTGCTACTGACAATATGTTCGGGGTCTGCTCCAACAACTTCTTGATTGATTGATTTGTGGGGTTTAACGTCCCAAAACCACCATATGATTATGAGAGACGCCGTAGTGGAGGGCTCCGGAAATTTTGACCACCTGGGGTTCTTTAACGTGCACCCAAATCTGAGCACACGGGCCTACGGCATTTCCGCCTCCATCGGAAATGCAGCCGCCGCAGCCGGGATTTGAACCCGCGACCTGCGGGTCAGCAGCCGAGTACCTTAGCCACTAGACCACCGCGGCGGGGCCCAACAACTTCTTGTGAGTGTGTTCTGGTCTCCTAAATACCTGAAATCTAAATTGCGGTAAAATTCTGTTTAGACAATGAAAGACGGTATGCGGGAATAAGATTTGTATGGGGTTGTTATACATGGGAGATTTTTCTTGGGCTGGAACTACTTAGTAATAGAAGTCTAAAACAATGCTAATGTACAATATAGCAATATTTTGCGAACAAACTAACATCGTCCTTGTGCTTCCGTCAGTGCCGTCCTTCATCGCATGGGCATAACTGTGATGGCTAGACTTAAAGAACGAGTGGTCCTTCCTGGCAAAAGGCGCACTATTATGAAGCGTATTCTTGTTCTATTGTTTGCCTTGAAAAGTTATCCAGCTTTTCTTGGTTTGGTTTCGCTTTGTGTTGTGTCGTCCCGTATGAATTCTTTTTCAAGCAAGAATTTGGTGCCCAAATTCTCTATTTCATATGTCTCTTATTTAAAATATACCGTTTTAGAGCGAAAGGAGGACTTGATACTGTAGCGCTAAACTCAGAAGAAAAACTAAAATGCAAAGAGTGGGGCGCAGTACAGAACAGGGACTAGAGCAGAGAACGACGACACAGGCGCACTTATTTTCTCTAGTCCCTGTTTTGTACTGCGCTCCACTGTCTCCATTTAAACCAGCCGTTACCAGCTAGCCCAAACGGCTGTTTTTTTTTTTTTTCTAGAAAGGCGGCCCTTTCAGCTGTCGCTGTGCTGCGTGTTCCAAGCTGGCCTGGAGTTTTCATCCGTCGAACACAAATAAAGCTAACTTTAGTTTGAGCTTGATCGAGTGTCTTTCGCTGATGCAGTGAACACTGTTTAATCACAAGCACACAAAAAGAAACCTCACAAAAATAGGCATTCTGCTGAGCTTTACATCGACGCTTGTATATGACTATAAATGACAACACACTGTGTACATGGTATGCAGAAGCCGCCGACGTTATCGCGCTTTCCTTCTCTTATGCAAACGAGGTGGCAACGATAGACGATCAATATATGAACTAGTGCATTCTAAATGTCAAACGTTGCACTTTAATGTACGGTTTTTATGCACTACTCTGTACGTATACAAAGAATGCAAAGCTGATGCATTCGGATTTTTACAGCGTGTTCGACGTAACATATCACAGTTCCTGTGCACGCATGGTCCTCATCATTGCCTTCGGGCTCTTGATTTCGCCATTTACAGCTGCAGCTGGCATTTGCCGATATGAGAGCTCACGGAAACACAGGAACCGGCGTTGCCCTGTTCGACATCGACGCAGACGAGGCGAGCAAGTGCGGCACCGCAAACCGGTTCCGGAGACTGAAACATCTGAAGGGCCTCATGTCAAAGCTCAAGAAGAACAACGTTGAGAAAATTAAACGAGCTGTCCCCTAAATGCCAACATGACTTTTCATGAAATTTGAGTAGGGTGGGGGATTTTATGCTGTACTATTCTGTTATATATAGCCTACCGATGAAACGGAGCGACGGTGTTGATACATCTATAGTATGCCACACAAAAGTCTCAAACTGCTTCGGCTGGCGGGGCGAAGTCACGAAATTCAGTCTCACAAAAGCGGTGTGGCTTTGAAAACAGGAAAAAAAAAAGTCGGTTGTGCCGCAAGTGGGAAGCAATGAATGCTATAGCAATAACTTGGAATGTAACGCTGAGAACGGCTAGCAGATCGAAACGTTTAGTGCGCTGCTCACGCACAAATGACGCACGAAAACAACACATACAGGACGAGAGCCAACTAACAGAGTTTACACCTCGACGCTTAACGCGCTGTTTATAAACAAAAACGATCTACACACGAAACGTAATCACAGGTACAGATATGAGTGCGAACTAACGAGTGTTTCAGCTGTTCACTTCGCTGTGTTTGAAAAGCGCGCTCTTTTTGCAAACAGGGCCTGCCCAGCGAGCGAAGTTGACCTTTGGGGCCCAGGCAACTAACGCAATCATTGCGGTGAAAGGCCAAGGCACACAATTCTACCAACCGAAAGATCAGCGCGAGCGCACATGCACCCCCCCCCCCCTTTCTCCCTCTATGGGTGGGGCGAAGTACGTGAGGGAGATGAGCACGCGTCGGAGCATCGCGACGAGCTGGGCGCCGAGCGCGGGTGGCTTTTTTAAGAAAGTCTTTCGACACAATAAAATTTGGTCTGTCTGTCTGTACATTTGTCTGTTTATCCGCCCTCAACGGTACCCTTAAAAAAAAAACACCAGACGATACCCCAAACGGCCGACCCCATCCGCAGCGCCCACCAATGTGCTCAAGATTCAGCGTTCATACTTGTGCGATTGTCAATTAAAAAGCACATATTGGGCATATTTGAGGCACCATAACACTTGAATATTCTGTATGTGTGCCTTTTTACTAGAGAAGGCATACATAAGTAATTCTAAGCACCGTAGCGTTTATCACGCTGCGCTGACCATGCAATGTTTGCACGAAACGGCAAGTGTTTCCAACGGTTTGCTAAGACTAAAGCTCTTGATCAAGGGGTTTTAGATAAGACCACACGGTGGTGGCACCTACCCGTCGCCTTGTGTTCTACATCTTATCACCTCCACTGCCGATAGTAGACATTTTATTCATTGACATACACCCCGCACAGCATCTAATACAACGAGGCAACAGCGATCTACGTGAGAATGCACACGAGTTGGTTCCTCACTCCACTTTCATCTAAGGATTCAGAAATCCTTCTTCTGTAAAAATCTTCCTCAGTTCAATAAGTTCACTTTCAGTGAGCGGCAACAGAGGTGATCTAACAGGACCTCCGTACAGCCCGAACCATTCCATAGATGCCTTCACCCCCGCAATGCCGAAACGCTTGGTCACACCGGCGTTGGGCGCTATCAGCCGCCGTTGCAATTTGACCGCCTCCTTCACGTCTCCTCTTTCGTGGAGCACCTGCAGGCGACAAACTTCGGCGCCGAGCGTGTTGGCAAGAGCGCACACGCCGCCAACAGCGCCGACTTGTAGCGATGGCAGTAGGAAACCGGCGGAGCCGGCCAACACCTGAAAGCCGGACTGTCTGGTTTTGTGCACTACGTAGCCGATCTTGGCGATCTCTCCGCCACTGTCCTTCATGCCGATCACGTTCGGGTGCGCCGACATACGTATCGCCACGTCGGCCGGCAGGTCAACGCCCGTGTTACCGGGCACGCTGTACAGGATCACAGGCACCGGGCTCTCGTCGGCCACTCGGACGAAGTGCTTCTCGAGGGCATCGGCTGTCATGCGTCCTTTGTAGAAGCAGGGCGTAACGACCAGCACTGCGGACGCGCCGGCATTCGCGGACTGCGTTGCGAATTCGATCGTAGCCTGCGTAGACTCCTGGCCCGCGCCAACGATGAGAAGCTTATCGTCGGGCAGCGTGGACTTCACTCGACGCACGATCTCGAGCTTCTCGTCTGTTGACAGTAGCACGCATTCGCCGGTAGAGCCATGCACTACTAGACCACGGAACGGTAGTGAGCACCAGCGCTTCAAGTTTTGCTCCAGCTTCTCGTATGACACGCGACCCGAGCCGGCGTCGAAGGGAGTCGTAATTGGCGGATAAATGCCGGAGATGTCGAGACGTTTTCCTTGAGACGCTCGCCGCAGCGCGTTAATGCGGAACCCGCCAAGCGTTTGGATAGAACACGAATACACAGAGCGCGAAAACTTCACGAGCATGATGCTACTGGGCAACACAACGTAAGATTTTTTTTCTGCGTGCACCTAGCTAGCTTGCCAAGTTGTGGATGGTGGCGTGACAACCGCAGTGCTGCACTTCTCAGGCGCCACGCTCACTTCGAGGACTGGAGCAACGCCTACTGGAGATAGCGACCGAAAGAAGGCGCGAGAGTAGGTTGACTGCTCGGCTCGGCTCCCCTCGTGTAATTTGGCACCGCGTCGCGCGTGGGAAATGCGGGCAGATAATCCTATCTTTCGGCGCACTTGGAACTTGTGGTTTCCCGCCTTCGTAGGACTTGCGCTTTCCCCGCATTCATTAAGTGCCTCCGTAAAAGTTTAAACGACCCAGGCGACTCATGGTACTGCGGCTGTGTAATCGCTTTCGGTTCCTTGCAATCGTTCGGCAAGACAAAACACGTGTTGCAGTAACGTGCATGCACTCGATATGCTTCAAAACCAACATAACAGCGCGATAATGCATGAAAGACATCCTTGGCCAGATATAATACTCCCACCAGATGGAACTTATTTGGCTAATTATTCGTGAAATTTTTCATGCGTCCGTCATTACGCGGCCGCCGTGGAAGAGAGGAGGGCGGTACGGATGCAGCGCTCCAAGGATCTAAAGTGTGGGTTAACTGCAGTTCATACCTTTTGCACCAGGTTCTCACAAGGCTGTATCAACTATTTAATATAGCAAACAAAACTTTATTCAACTTGCGTGGCCTGGTAATGCTATAACGCCCAGCAACCGCGCTTGCAGGATCGAGGCCACGCACCTACACCATGAATGCACACGAAGGAGGACTTCCTAACCTCTTGCCTAGCTGTCACGAATGCGAGGATTATGTCTGGTCAAACCGTTAAACGCGCTGCGAGACCATAACTATGGCTAGCCACCATACCACAACTTTCAGAGGTCATCATGGCATGCTGTTGATTACTTCTACATACGGAGCCATTACCGCATGTGTTGTCACTGGTTACTGCCGCTTACCGGCTAGGATTATTTTCCTCATCATTGGACTTCCCATGCAGGAAGCATGCTCAAGCCATAGTGCATAAACCCGAGGCACACGACACAATCTTGCATCGGATTCCACGCGCAACGCGCCGGTACAGGAGCCAGCTAGAGTGGCGTTTTATTGGGTCGCCAGATCGGGCGCGCGGCATTCGAAGAACTCGGCAAATTTTTTCTCATCCACTCGGCCCGGCGATCGCACGGCTGTCATATAGATAACTAAACGGCGCACGCGACACCACAGGCGGAGTCTCAACTAACCGGCTTCCTCGTGTTGGGTGTGTCTAGAAAACTGCATATGTGGACGCATGGCAAAGAAGTGAAATCTCAGTCGTGTTGCCAAAACTGCAGCGCTGGACGAGATCGTCGCCGACGGCTGCCGCTAAGCGCCGTAATTGCGACAGGCTGTTGTGGTGTCTTTTTTGATCGCATATATAGTTTCATCGACTGTTCTCTAGTGAATCGCGCAAAAAAGCATGCGCACTCGCCTGTTGCGTTCCAGGATCACCCATTTTGGAACCACGGCCCATCAAGTGTCGCGCTGCATGTTGATGCGTTTTTAATTCCCAGCCACGGCGGTTGAATTTAGTTGGGGGGCGAACAGACATTCGTCAGCTTAAGTTTAAAAGCTCATTAAAAAAATTTGGCAGATCCCACGTACCTGGAAATCGACGTTATGCGAAGCATGCGGAGGGAAGGTGACCATGTCACAATTTTTTTATTGAGCGACACGTCATGAAATGACGGTAAATATGTGTACAAATGTTGCACGCAGAGACATATGTTGGAGAATTGCAGATGTTTGTATAACCAGTTGTTTGCACTTGTGCAACGATGTCAACTGGAACATGCGTATTAGCAACACCAGAAGCTGATATGAAGCGCTGATGTTCGCTATGATGCTGGCCCTGGACACCGCTACGTAAATAAACTTCCGGGCATGGCAACTAACTACAATCGACGTTAACCAGACATGACGGCTGTATAAAAGGAGTATATATGGAATGTTTATAAAATTGGCGAGGCAGCACTGCAACCACTATTAACGTTTCCCGAAGATTAGCATCTATTTGAAAAGAAGCTCCGAGACCTGGCCACGGAACTGGCATAGCTCTGCGGTAAAATGCTTCATTGCCACGCAGAATACTTCGGTTCGATTCCAGCTGGAACCCTGACATTTATTCTTTGCATTCGTCGGGTCGACGCTACCAACGTTCGGCATTGTTTAACGCCCGCGCGTTAAAATTACCCATGTGTGATCTCGTCGTTCCTGGGTTGATACTGAGTGTCAATCACCTGTGGCACATACCCGCATACCAGCGGCACATACCCACCTGTCGGTATGTGCCGCTGTCTGGCGCGAAGTGTTTGACGATGTACGCGACGGGATTGTGGCATTATTCATGTCTTGACCAGCGCGTCATATTCATCAAACCATCTTACCTCCCATGCTAATTTTGGTTCACGCCAAGTGGCCAAGTTAAGGGGGTGACCACGAGAGTACCCAAACGTGAGCAGATAGATAGATAGATAGATAGATAGATAGATAGATAGATAGATAGATAGATAGATAGATAGATACATAGATACATAGATACATAGATAGATAGATAGATAGATAGATAGATAGATATTACGCTCAAAGTCACCGAAGTTCGAAAGAAATGCTTCGCAGTTAAAATCCTAAAGGGGATCGAAATTATCCGGGGCTCTTCACTATATTGTACCGTAGTAAATTGGCGCAAAAATCTGAGCACTTCAGTTGCAGCCAAGAGGCCAACAGGCTTTAATCGCGCGATGCAGTCGTCCCGATGGGCACGTGGATATCCCATTGCCTTTTCTGTCGCAGGTTCTAAGGTTCCCACATTGACGACGCTTCCCGCGGTGTACTGTCCGAGCTAATGAGGTGCACGCGATTTCTCTTGTACCATTTACTCATTACTGAAGCGCATGAATTCAATGATGTTGCACGAACATTATTGACCGCGACTCACTGGCCGCATGCACAAGCACTTTCGGGGCACATACATATGACAACGACGACGAATCACTGCCTGCGCGTAGTCGCCAGGCAAGTTTTCGTTTGAGAACTTGTTAGCCTAATCGCCGAGATGCGGAATGCATATCTTACCGCTAAAAAACACGCACACAGAAGAAGGCGAGGATGTCCGTGTCGTCGCCCTCTTTTGTGTGCATGTTTTTCAGCTCCAAACATTAAATTACATTTATGCTCTTTTACCGGCGCCGCCATGCGGAAACCGTTTGTCAGCATAGGCAACTCTTCGCCGCATAGTAGAATTAGTACACTTTTGTAGAATCATGTTGAACTGCGGTTGACAGACGTTCAGGCAAGTGCACATATATTACATTCGGATCCGACAGTGTACCAATGCAGCAAATAGGGATTGACAAAGACAGGCACTTGTGTTTGTTCCACCCATTTTTCTTTAGTCTATATGCATCACGAAGAGAACAGTGGCATTTTTTCACGCTAGCTTGCACATGGTTGCACTACCAAACGATCCGCGGACAAACAGCGCTAAACAAACTGCTAATACTTCCTTGAGCACAAGTTTCACTGTAGCTGAGCACATGAATCAGTATTGCTCCTCAACATAAAACCAGTTGACTGCTCTGCCTGCAAATGTAACTGGGAATTGAGAACAGCAGTTCCAGCAAGCCTTCATGAATATTCTTTAACTGTGCATCCAAGTTTAAAAAATAAGTTCATTCATATCAGTGGCCTTACTCACAGGTGTACTTAATAAAGTAAATTTTTCCTTGTAAACCCTCTTCTGGCTCCTGCTTTTACAAATAACTCCAATACTGAAAATCTACACTTTGTTTCACTGGAATGGTGAATAAATCTGACAGCAGCACACTAGAATACTATTCAAAATAAGACTAGCAATTTCAGAAATGATGTGCTCTCACTATGTGCTCTCATAATGTGGGATCCTATAGAAAAGCACGATTCCAGCAACACTTCTTCTTCAGCGACTTCCCATCACTTCATTTATCATTGTCACATATAATGAATAAATTCTGTAGTTTGAACACAGTCTAATGTTTGCATAACAGATCCATTGATTAGATTGATTGATATGTGGGGTTTAACGGCCTAAAACCACCAAATGATTACGAGAGACTTCGTAGTGGAGGGCTCCGGAAATTTCGATCACCTGGGGTTCTTTAACGTGCACCCGAATCTGATCACACGGGCCTAAAACATTTCCGTTTCTATCGGAAATGCAGCCACCACAGCCGGAATTTGATCCCGTGACCTGCGCGTCAGCAGCCAAGTACCTTATACTAGACCATCGTGGCGGGGCAATGTTTCCACAACAGTCCACACATCTTGCCATATTCCGCAAGAATGTTGAACTGAATATCAGAGTTTTTGTTCAACAGAGCTTATCTACGTGCGGTTCAAATGAAAAGAAAAGCAAATGTACATTCTTCCAGTATTGTTTATTAATATATATTAACAAAGCTAAAAAATGTGCTTAGCATCAGTACACATTGCAGAGTACCATACACATTATCTGTGACCACAATTCCACCATAAGTGGCAACACATTCAGACTTCACATAAATTCAGCTGCAATAAGCAGCCATGGCCTCCTGCTTAAATTCTGAATGCCAGTAGTAAGCATCCTGCTTGCATTACATGAGCCATTTCTTTGATTTCCTCTTTCATTTGCCTTGAGTGAGGTATATCTTCAACCATCTCCGACCAGCTTTGACGTTCCATCTTCGGAACGGGTATTGACGAAGAAAACACAGAAACACAGCTGTACTGGGTAATAGTTCTCACCCACTACTTAAGTTGCAAGTTTATGTGGTCTAGCATGTAGCCGAGAATTTCTCATTCAGCATAGGTGTGCACAATGTCAAAAAAGTTTTCCGAGCTGCAGATGGGCAATACGAGGCTATTCAGCTTTTGCTACGAAATCCACACCAGTTAAACTCGTGGACACAAAATTACATGAAGTAACAACAAAATAACTGCCGAGACTGCTTTTAGTGCAACTGGGAGAACATTATTCGCAATGCAAGACTAGATACCTTCTGCACATACAAATGTAAGAAAAAAAATGTAGAAAGAGGGAAAAAAGAAACAAAAACAAGTACATTTTAGCAGTAGTATAAAAGCCATGAAAGTTAGGCACTAAATAATACGCATGAAAATACAAATAATGAAGCAACATTGTGAATTGGAATCACTGCAACATGCGCTGGACAATGAAAATTCCAAGAAAATCACACCAGCTTGTCACAACACAGCACAAACAAGGTCATGCAGAGAAATTGTGGCCAATCAGATGTGACAAGATGACACACAATATAAGCTCCTTTAAAAAATCCTAATATAAATATGAACTCATATATAAATAGATATGTATACATCTCATATCACAGGGGAGAAAATGATAAAAACCTAAGCGCACACTCTAATCTCTCAAACAACCATTCACCGCTGAAGCAGGACCGAACGGTGGCGCTTCGATGACACCACAGTGACATGAAACTCTCTTTTTGCACCAATTCTGCTGGTGAGCCCGCGCTGCCAGAGTTCACCCTGCATCGACCAACGTGCAGGATGAACAGAGTAAAAATAAACAAAAGAAAAGAAGTCAAGTCTCCACATTTTGATTTACATGACGAATGTTGCTGGAACTGACGATTCACGATTGATATATGACGATTGTTGCTAATAGCAGTAGCGGCAGCTGTGGAATGAAATTGAGGCATATGACTGCTAAGCAAATATTCATTTGTGCGCGCATTGGATTTAAGCAAAGCAATGCGATGATGTTCGATAATGATTCGCAACAAAATGTTTCTCCCCGAGATTAGCGAGATGATGGCCGAGCTTAAGAAGCAGCAATGAATGCCATGGTAACATGTTGGCCACTGGGCCACCAAAGCTTACATCAGTAAGCAAGCACCTTCCTTTAAAAAAAGGTGGGCATTCTTAAAAACAAGCAGTAACGAAAAAAACTAATGCCGCTCTGGCAGCGAACTGCCAACCCCGTTTCCATTGACACACCATTAGTGGTTCATTCCAAAGAAGCTAAGAGAGCAAAAGTGGGGGGCATACTATGGCAAGGCGCAATCAAAAAGGTGCCATCTACATGACGGACTATAACCGCTTGCACATGGCAACTATAGTGTTGTACCGTCTTATACATCACAATCAACAGACTATGTAAAGCTTGTATACTATAGCGGCATTCAACAAGATCAACAAATACAGGCAAAGCATAATTGAGGCGAGCGTAAAAAATACATTGTGACTCGAAGCTGCTGATCCACTGACAATGTGGTGTGAACAAAAATAAGCATTGTGCTGACTAAAACAAATATAAAAACGAGCACCTCTTATGACTGTGGACCAGGATTTTCGATGAAAAGTGCTGGAAAAGAAAAAAAAGGTCGGGAGACAGCCGATAAACAACAACCAAATTATCATAAAACCTTTCAGCAAATAGCAGAGTTGTGTCGTAGGCCAGAAAGCAGCACTGAAATTTTTTTATCAGAATAAACAAAACAATTATGCTTTATGAGAAAAATTCAAGAATCATTTACTCCTAAAACCGTAGAAACTTTAACATGCGCCACGGATGTCAGTGAGCAGTACTGTTGAAGAGATCAGCACATGCACATGCAATGAGGGTAAACAAACATTGAACAGCAATACACATTTGATTTTCATTTGAGATCTTAGTTCCTAGTAGTGTGTGTTTGTATTCTTATAAGATACTTTCGCACCTTCCATCACAAAAAAGGGGGTCTAGAGGAAGCTGCATGGTTAAATGTGAACAATGTAGTCATGCATCTCCATAAAAGGAGCCCGATTTGAATAAAATGAACTACTAGCATCAGTCCAGCTATAGTAATAGTACATTTCCATACTAATGTGCATTATGTTGGCAACCTTAATTATGTACAGACGGCACATTAAGTGCACTATGCGAAAGAGGCATAACAATGTGCACTCTGCTTTATAGGTGCAAATTCATTAAAGTAACTAAGTAGATTGTGGTCGAAATTCGTGCAGCACACTAGCATTTTGTTCATATTTAACAAGTCTGGTATAGACAAAAAAACAAAAAAGGTCTAACATATAAATGCTAATAAACAAACACCAAAATGTGTTACCAGACTAGGCTGAACTAGAAAATTGGGAAAACTTCTCACCATTCCCTCTGTATAAAGAACATTTGTCATACTGCCTGCTCACTAAAAATTATTTTTTACTTGAGAGACCAAAACCAAATGCTAAAAACCTGGGTCGCTAGACTTCTCAAAAAGGCATCAGGGTTCAGCCTTACATTACTGACATTGTTGAAGATGCAACTTATTCAAACATCATTGAAAAAACTTTGAGACATGTCTCAATGCATATCGCACATATCAATTTTTTTAAACATCCAAGTAATAGTAGTCGCTCAACTGCTAGTAGTTTGGGGAGGATGAGTAAAGAGATATAAATTTCATCCCCTACACAGCCGGCAACTGATCTCCAATAGTGACTTTTCAATTGTGTTATAGTAATTGGTCGTATAATTAGCCATCATATAAGAAAGCCAAAGTACATAACGAATCCACCAGCAAGCACCCTAAAAACTAATATTGCAAAAAAAAAACTATTAGTTCTGAAACAATTGCTGTAAATGACAGAAAACCACAGCCTTGCCTTAATTGTGTCACTGGACACAAAACTGCACTACGACAGTCCTTGCCAAATTAAAGTATGTACATTCACAGTCTCGTTACTTCGTCACGATCTAAGCCTTCTACCCTGGGCGGCATCGAATTTGCAGTGGACGCAACAGACGTGGGAGGGGGAAGTGGAACAGCGAGCGGTATTCTGTCTTCATGGTCTGAGAGGGGCGAGGGTGAAAGACGCGATTCAATGCTGCCGGCTTCAGAAAAATCCGTGCTCTCTGAGAGGCCCGTGCAGCGCGAGAAATCTGTGCTACAGCGCGACTCGAGCCCATCCCAGGACCCCTTGGGTGTGGGAACAGTGCTGGCCGGAAGGCTGCGTGATGCCTGACGACGGGCAGCTGCCGAAGAGGCCTTGGGGAGCGTTGCAAATTGCTTTTGCTGAGAGACTGGTGATGCATGCGTCGTAGAGGTCGCTGAACTCGCCCTGCACAGCCCACAGTCAAAGACGCTATAGCATTACCACTGTCCCCACACACGCTTTGGTTGCATTGTGGAGAAAAGCGCGCTATTCACAATAAATGCCCTCATCACAACTGAAATTCGGCACATAATACAGTGACGTTCGAGACTTTTTCAGACATCTCTTTCATTAGCCTACAAAGCATTCAATCACATGTTAAGAAATTTCCTACCACATGTAGTTACTGAAGAAGACAAGCTCAGCTTCAGAGTTAGTTTGCAGTTAAATTCTTTTATAAGAGAGACACACCATCGAGCAATTTTCGTATTTTATATGAGGTGCCTATTATGAGCAGAATACCATATTTATGCATTTTCTTAGGAACCTTTATTTCAGTGCAGGCTCACTGCTGCCTCTTATAAAAGAGCTCGATTGTACATCTATAACACAGTGAAGTGAAGCTCGCAAGAGAATGCTCAAGGCCGAAAATTCATTGGGACCTTCTGTATATGGCAACACCTATTATTGATGCAGAAAGCAATAACACCACAACAAATTAGCAATATGTAATAAAATAATGTCAAATGATGGCTAAGCTAAAAAATACAATGGTCAAATATGCCGATCTAACATAAGGCTTAGAACAAATTGTGAAAAATAAGAACTACAATGCACATTGTTTTTAAAAATTATAAGAATGTTAGAAAATGTTAGTGATGTCATGAAAAAAATGGCCAGCAATAGAAGCTCATCAAAAATGGCTTGGAGATGTTTTGAGCAGAAAAAAAGGCCAATTCATTGTAATCTAAGTGAGAAACAAAGATAACAGTTTTTACACGGGTGCCCGATTTTCATAATGAAAAAAAATTCCGCCATATCCACGAAGTGAATGATGATGAGTGGGCGAAGCTCCGGAGGTAAACCTGGTAAACCATGAATCCTCTGTACATTTTGCCCACTCGATTTTATTACATCGCTCCCCCTAGCAAACGTCGCCGCACTAAATCGAACGATTGCCTTCAACCAATGACACGCGCCATATGTGACATCATTCCTATTTTATAAGATCTCGCGTCTTTCATCAACTACAAGTACCGCTTTCTAGTTTATAACATCTGCATCTTTTCATCATCAGCTACAAGTACCACCATCTAGTAAACACTACAAGAACTAAACGAGAGGTGGCTACATACAGGAGACAGTACCGCCATCTAGTGAACACTGCAAGAACTGAACTAGAGGTGGCTACATACAGGGGACGGTACCGCCATCTAGTGAACACTGCAAGAACTAAACTAGAGGTGGCTACATACAGGCTACAGGGGACGCACAGCCCACGCCCTAAGGAGCTTCGCCCCTAAAAAAAAAGATGAAAAAAATGGAAGGCCCAATGGTCACACCCTTAGCGCGAATGAAAAGAAGAAAAAAAAACAGAGGTGCAAGTTGCAAGTTGTTCACCTAGAGTTACCTAAAGAAATCGGCGACCTCATTTGTACGATTCGTAAATGTTTCTGTTAACAGACTGTGACAGCCTCTATTTTGTTACTTGCTGTCAGAAATGAATTTTCCACTTTCGGCCAGTTGCCGAAGCACACCTCCGACTCACTCGAGTAATGGGCTGCCTCGCTGTAGCCCTCTCTTCCAAAAGAGGAGTAATCTTACAAGAAAAGATTTTCTCATAGTAGACAAAACACATCTTTGAGACTGCTGTGACAGGACACTTTTCTGAAGCAAAATGCTGCGAGTGTCAAACTTGAAGAAAGCAATTACAAAGGAGACACTGCACTCCTGCGACACAGAGAATGTGAAAAATATGCACCATAGTTACCACCAAGAAGTGAACTGCTACCACTGCTCATTGGCACTGACTGTAGGCTGTAAAGGGGGCCAGTTTTGATTTGTACTAGGTTTTAACTTGCATATGACTTTAGGACCAGTCTTTCTTGAAAAAAATGATGTGAAGTATAATTGCGTAAGTACGATACTCTAGAAAAAAAGCACTCACTTGAGTGTCTCACATGTATATAACATTGTAGCTGTGTAACATTTGAAATCACAATTGCTTCATGGTAAGCACATTTTGATATCTCTGTCGCTCCATGTACCCTTTAATTTTAAATTTTCCCTGCTTCTATCTATATAAGCGGTCTGAGCTATTCCTACATGACCTAAATGTATGCAGTTTTACGTGGCAGTCAGCTACACAAATGTTTATTAACGTGAAAATAAAGTTCTACGATTTTATCATTTCCTAATGCCATACTTTAAAAATGTTACATTTTCCTAACTAAAAAATCAAGCGAGCGTTCCAATTTCTACACACTTTTGGCCATTCAACATTATTTTGATGTACAGTGCCGTCCACTGCTAGAGTTAACACGTGGCTGCGTTCCGCGAAGCGCCACTGCCAATAGCGCGGCCATTCATCGAAGCACACCTACGGAGGCGTGGCAGTGCCTGCAGACGTGGCTTCGCATCGTCTGCTACAATGATTGCGCTATTCGGCACACCGAGCATGCACTGCCGTGAAACAAACTTTGCTTACGATTTCATGTATTTTCTGCAGCCCATGCAACTTTAGTTTCCTATTTTAAAGACGTGCCAAAAGCCATCTTCATTTTATGGACTAAAATGCAATTTTTCCTTCGCATACACGCACATATATCATTTTTAGAACTGGTGAAGTTAACGAATATTTACGGCTTTTTCTCAGATTTTCAAGCTATCTGGCACTGCATATGAAAATAAATTACTTCATTTTCATCGTTCTCTTGCGGCAAAAGGAGAAAGATTGTGAAGTTGTACCCAAAATACTAATAAAGCCTAATCTCATTTGCTGTAAAATGAAAAGAAAAAAATGCAAACAAATGGGTGCACTTTCACGTCCCGATGTATCGTTGCAATCGCAAAGCGACGGCTTCCCTTATATTCATGATATCGCAGTAGGCGTAACGGATGCTTGTAGTCTCATTTTTGCAAAGTAGTTGACTATGGAAATTCGTAAGATGGCCTTATGCTGTTATCACACTCGCACTTGATGCAATAACGGATAGAGTTCACGTCCCCGAGCAACCTGTAACAATATGATTATGAGAGATGTCGTCATAGAGTGCCCGGGAATTTTCTTCATCGTGTGTTCTTTGAAAGGCACCTGAACCTAAGTACACGGGCCTGCAGCATGTCACTTTCACCGAAATGCAGCCAACATGGCCATGGGGCATTCGATCCGGCAAATGGCTTTGCTGCATCGTCCATCAGAGAACTTAAGCGAATTGCGAGGCGGCCAGCTGGCATGCATCGAACACAACAGTGAAACGTTGCCTGTATTCAGGGGCCTCAAAAACAGGAGAGCCATCCAAAGGTAGAGAGTGAGGGTGGTCAACAAAGAAAGGCGCCTAGTGTTTGCCCAAAAACATGAGCACTGCACTGACAAGTAGCAAAATGCTGTCTTAGCCGACGAGTGGACATTCACCATAAGGTGGGACCAAAGGCAGCGCGTGTGGAACTCTAACAGCTGCTGGTGAGAAACAGCTCACATGAGCCGAGAAATTTATATGTAGTACGTTTAGATCGAAATTTTGTATGCCATCATGGTCATGTACACTTCTTAAACGTGCAATATCCAATATTTATTTTATTTCAAATTAGTAATAATAAATATCACTAAAATTTGAAATGCCATGTTTTCACAGCCAGGGCAGTCATTGTTTTGGCAAGTAAGCATGGAGTACGACATTACAACCACTGCTTTTATGAATTTGCATTTCAAGATTTTATCTTCGCCCAAAACTCAATTCTGCACATTACTCCAACACGTACCATCGTGAAAAATGGTGTTGAAAGCCCGTAGATGAAGGCACACAGAATTTCGTGCTCCAAAAGTTGAAATACAATTCTTAGAATTTCAAAACTTTTACTGAGTGTGTTCATGAATATCAGGATGTCCAAAGAGGTGCGCAATTTTGTATTTTTGTTTGTATAAAAAAGCTAAGCTCCCCAAGAAATATTCCTTTTCCTTTGGACATATGCCTAAATTCATCCAGCTTGTAGCAGCAGCCAGTGGTTTGTTTTTGAGTGCCTATAGGGTGAACTCCCACCAACCGACTAGGGAACCTTAGTGAGAATAGAGAACAAGTTCACCGCTGACATGTACTGCTCAGTCCTGGATGATGTTATGTCACCATACCCTCTGAACGGGCCCTACCCTGGCGGCAACTTTATTTTGCAGTTCAACTCCACCATTCACAAGTCATGAATAGTTTGAGCATTACTGGAGTATCGGTATGTGTAACTTCTTGAGTGGAGTGCGCAATCTTTACACCTCAATATTATTTAGAATGTGTGTGTACAATGGAAACGTCAATATTACACCGGCAGCTCTCTTGACTCTCTCACCAACCGCGGCCTTAGTGCATCCTGTAGAGCTCTCTGCCAGGCAGGATGAGAGCTGTCATTTATGCTATCAAAGACTCCACCCGTTACTGAAGCAAAAAAGCACTCAAGATCAAATTTATCACAAAGCTGTGATCCGTGCTAATTTGACGCTGCATAAAAGCAGACCCAAGATTTTGCTCAAATTCATGCTGCGGCGGCAACAAGCAGTTCGAGTATGTGCGGTGTCAGATAGCCTAATTTTGTTTTAGCATAAAAATTCTTGGCCATTAGTGTTCTTGAATAAATTTTCGATCTATTCTTTTTTGTGAAGCTCAAATGTGTTATTTTATTGTTCACATGAAAAAAAGGCGTCTATAAAACACGGTAATGAATATTCTTTTTCAGTGAGTTGTATGCAAATCAGTTGCATTAAAATTATTGATCTTTACGTGTTAAACAGTTTTATATATTATCGGATGATATCACTCACGCCATCACATGGCTGCGATCAAGACCGTAAAACAATGGCAAATGACTAACACTCAATACGCTCCCTCTAAAAATGCACGCAAAATTCTCTTGCTCACCAGACTCGTAAGAGTCAACACGCAAATGTCTGCGCTAGTGTTGCCTTGTGAAGTATTTTTAAAAAACATAGAATTTGTTGCCCTTTCCTACTCAAAATAACTATTTATTACCTTCAATTCATAGCAATGAAACTGTATTTTTCTCAAGTATTTCTATTGCGAAGTGCACTTCACTAATGTTCATAATCTAGTGGTCTCCAAGTTGCGACACTAAATCTAAGGGCTGTTTTGGCTGTAGGAAATAAGTCACATTGTAAGCAACGCTGGTTTCACGGCAGCGCAAGCTTGATGCGCCCAAGAGAGCGAGCATTGTAGCAGATGACGCGAAGCCACGCCTGCAGGCACTGCTGCGCCTGCGTTGGTTTGCTTCGATGCGCAGCCGCGCTAATGGCAGTAGCACTTCGCAGAGCGCGACCACGCGCTTGCGCGGTGATCGGCAGTGATCGGCAGTGTACAATACAGAGTTCTACAAACGTATGAGTTCTGACACTCCCCACAGGTCCTATGTATCAAAATCGAGAAACGCCACTGGCCAAAATCACGGGGGCACCTTCATTATTGTGTCACTTGTTCACAGAAAAATAAAGACGCTCGCGACGACGCCAGCGACCCCTAGATGCCAGTGAGCCTGAGGTGATGACTCCTAAAATCCGGCAAGAAGGAACACCATTTACTTACCCTTCTGTAACAGTAGGTGCCAGCTGATTGAAACTGCGGTCAGAGCGCATAGAAGATATCTTGAAGCTGTGTCTGTTCCACATAGACGAAGACAGGATGCGTGTGGCTGACGTCAGAGCATCATCTTCACGCTGCCAAGAAGATTGGCTACTCGAGTCTCTGGGCTGCTGCATACCGTTGCAAGCCACAACTGTGGGCACGTGAATGCCTCTCTCACGCCAACTCTCCAATAGCTGCTGCTCTTTTTCGCAGAGGCCTTTCAGCTCTGTGATCTTATCCTGGAGGACTCTCTGGAAAAGTGTGTGCACACAGCAACGACCACAGATAAGATTCACATCAATTTTTACAGGTGCTGTCGCCAAAGGGTTGAAAGGAGTTTAAAATGGGGCTGGCTATCAATGAGTATGTCAATGCAGGTGATGCCATACGGTAACACACCCCTTCCAAATAATACATAACGTCTATCTCGGCCCCACGACCATAAGCAGACTGAGCATTTCAGCACAACTTAAATTGAGTAAAAGAAAACTTAAATATAAATAAAAGCAGCTAAACACAACAAGGTGAGTGCTCACCTTATTGTCTTCAACAGCTTGATTCTCCTCCTCTAATAATTCTGAGTTCAGGCAAGACCCGTAAACAGCACGCTCGGACAACATGCTAAATCTGCCACCCTTTCAAGTAGAGGTTTACTTAGAACTGCCAGTCTGTGCATTTAGTCCCTGTGACCAACAACACAGGATAAAAGAAATATAGTGGACTTTTATCAAATGAAACCTGAAGGTACCGGGAAAATATTGTTACGTAGGTGTTGGTGCACGTGTCGACTGGAGGACGCTACTAGGCATAGAAAAGGTTGAAGTGCCTCGGGCTCAGAACGATTGTGTTGCACTTGCCTCAGGACATTTGCAAGTGCAACTCTACATGTATCAATGCATTCTATTTAATAGAAGTTCCATTTACTGAAAGATGAACAGGGGTGCAGAATACAAGCACAAAATGAGTCATATCAGAGCCAGTTGTTCTATTTAAGCAGCAGTTTCATTTTATGGACTTCCATTTACTGAGTGTCTACTGTACATGCAACTAAATCTCTCTGCATGAATTATTTTTTCTGGCAACCTATCTTAAATCAACGTTTTTGTAGTACTATGGCAATAACAAGAAACAGGCAATTCACTGCCGTGCCATCACTTTTTGCTGCGTAAACAGCATGTCTTTACTCGCAATGCCTGGTGTCATGCTGTAATATAAAACATCTGGACCAGTTACTTTGGAGAGGGATGGAGGAACACTACAACAGTCCTACCCCGCTAAAACAAAAACTGACAGGATGCGGAAAAAATTTCCTTAAAGCGAAAATTTTCTTGTAGAAAAATTAGAGAAATAAAAAAATTATAGCTGATCTGAGCTAGCAAAACAAAACGTTTATTTTCAAAACTCAAAAAGTGTCCACTGTTCCTATTCTTTTCCAGCGGCATTGATTGATTGATTGATGTGAGGTTTAACGTCCCAAAACCACCATAAGATTATGAGAGAAGGCATAGGGGAAGGCTCCGGAAATTTCGACCGCCTGGGGCTCTTTAATGTGCACATATCTGAGCACACGGGCCTACAACATTTCCGCCTCCATCGGAAATTTTGTTGATAATGCGGACGAACAGCTGCTCTGATGCCACAATGGGCAAGCGCGATCGAAATTACATGCATTGGCATCGAAAAAGGCATTGTTCCGCTAAGCTGCGTGAAAGAAAACCATGAACTGAGAGACTGAGCTTCAGCTTTGGATAGTCTTCGGCTCAAAAGCAAGTCAGTGGAAAAAGCAGAGCAGTCTTATTGGCATCGCTATCGAGCAATAGAGGCGCCCATGCTTGCTGAACAGCAACAGTTTCTGGTGATACCAATGCATGTTTTAGACTTCGTCGACAAATCTTGAAGTTCTGAAAATGTACCAAAATGTTAAAGACTGTGTTTACTGTATAGCAATAAATATCCGAGCCTGGAATTTCATCGTTAAATTTCATTGAAGCCGGACGGCAGAAGAAATAGTGTTCGTTGTGGCGACAATATTTATGCATTGATTCCTATAGACTGCCGACGGCAAATCGAGAATTTTTCGTTGTACCGAAAATTTCGTTGAAGTGGCCGTTGTAGCGGAGTTCGACTGTATACCATTAGGAATCGGAGAAACGATGACTCATTACTGCTTTGTAAATGTTTTATGGTATTGAATAGACTCTCATATGTATGAGGCACATCACGCAGGGGTGTGGGTGGCCACCACATGAGACAAAAAAGACATGAAGACGCTTGTGGGCGCATGCATGGGGCACATTGGACTGGTCATCTGGTTTTTGTTATCTGCAAAGAATTGCCAGCCCACACCCCGCTGCCAGCATTTCCATGGAATGCCAATGGTGCGCCGCGGAAAACCTGCGTTTTCAAATTGCCTAGTCAGCAAGCGCTCTTAGAGCTTGCTGTCCACTAAAGCGAAAAACGCTTGTCACGTCTTCTGCGAACAATAAACGTACATTTTTTGGGGAGTGAGAGATGTATGCAGAGTTTTTCGCTGCAGATAAATGTATGCAGCATTGTTAGTGAGCGATAAACACATGTCACGTTTCTTCACAGCCAAATTCACTGTCATACTCGTATGGGGCGAGTGCCAGTGTTGTTGCCAATCTCGCCCGACAGATGCGCTGTTGCAGTGGCACCACCATTAAAACAGTGATGCCGTTGGCGACGCGTCATAAAGAAAATGCTGCATCTCCGACGGGCCGGTGCTGACACCTCCTCCTCTAGCCACCATAGCCATACCGTATTTTCACAATAGTCGCAGCAAGTCGTAAAAATGTCAGACTTCAGAAGCGGCACGCACGTGTCGGCAGATAACAGTTTCTGCGACTCTATCGCCTCTGCGGCTGATGTTGTCGATGCATCGAATAGCACTGAATCTGAGGACTACAACCATTTGTCGGACCCCTCAGAAAAGTTTACGTTACGATTCCAAGCCGACTTCACCATTCTGCACATAGGTAGACTGATTATAGGTTGAGCCCCAAACTTTCGATGACCATTTCATGAAAAAAATGACGATTTATAATCAGCAATATACGGTATGAAGAAAACAGCCCAACAAATAGCTGACGGCATTGGCGGAGCTAAGACACCCCTCCCTACATACGGTAGGAAACAAACTGGGAATGTAGGGAAAGAAGAGAGGAAAGAGAAGCACCTTCAAGTATTTACGATCCAGTCTGCAGACAACGTTAGTGGGCTATAAACACCCTTCCCTATAAGCCCAGTAGCAGGCTCGGCACCAATAGTGCCTCATCAAAAAAATCACTCTCAAAACACAGCCTGTTCTGCCCCTCCCCAGGTTTCACATGAGTAGTGGTAAAACACCCCTACATGCCTCGCACCTTCCCAATTTTTTGATGCCTCGCACCAGCCCATGCTTCATACCTCTCCAGGTAACTCGTAAGAGTTATCTCCGTAAATATTGGTGCAGTTTATTTCAACGGTTGCCATACTGGAAACGTCTCTGTTAAAGGGGCCCTGCAACACTTCTTGAGCATGGTCAGAAAGCACTACCGATAGGTAGTAGAGGCTTCCGAGAACACGCGAGCCAAATGTTATAGTGCAACACGTGGCCTGGAATTCACAATAAATGATCAAAGTCAGCTAAAAATTACTTTCTTTTTTCTCGACAAATGACGGAAAATGCTCAAAAATAACACATTGCCCATCTATCAGCCATTGGCTGATTTGAACATGGCGCGCTCGGTCGTTACAGAGATTGTCACGGGAGACAGTCCCTTGTCCACGTGTGTGCACGCGATCACGCTGAAAAAATTATATTCAAACAAAAAGAAAAGAGAGAAGGGCTCAAGGTGACAAAGCACGCGCGACCTTTTTTGTTTGCCCCTCCCATCCTTTCATGCTTAGCTACCAGTGCTTTCGTCGGGACGAGAGAAGAGAGAATTCGATTGCAGCATGTGACAAATCTTTGTAACTCCGCACGTACTGGATGGATTCTTAAAATTTTTGTGCCGTTGAATTTCTGAGGCGATAAGCTCTTCCGATGAAATGATTCCATGGTTTCAGGGAGCCTTCAAGCAGTAATAAACGCGTGAGCATTCAGCACAATATTATAATTCTGACCGCTGAGCCTCCCCTCTCTGTCAAGCAATAATGAACGTATTCAGCGCTATATTATTGTTCCGATTGCTCAGCCTCCCCTTGTCCTGTTCGACTTTATTGATTGCTCTAATTAGCGTAAAACACCGCACACACTCGGAAACTTCAGTGAAACAACTCTTCATCATCGCCTACAAAGTAAGAAAACGTTTGTCTGTCAAACACCAGCACCGAGCTGCAACTATCGCAGGGTTCAATCAAGAGACTTGACCAAGTTGTAAATGCGATGAATCCTGGATATAATTTTCCACTCATACTAAAATATTGTATCAGTGCTCATTAAACCCCAGAGTGTTGTTTACAATGGGGTTCCCCTGTGCAGTGAAATTACATTGGCACGTGTGAGAAAATTTCTGTTTAACATCTGTAGTGCAGTATCTTGATTTCACATTTGAAGACAGGACGTAGAAAGTGCAAGAACTATTTCACTTGTAATATTCAAGCACCAGAATTGAAGTTAGACACGTGTGGAGTATGTCATCTCCTCTCAAAAAAAAAGAAAAAAAGAATATTCAGTTTAACGCATTCCTTTTTTTTTTTAAATCTCTATTAACTGCTGCATGCAATGTTAAAGTTTGTATAATATAGATCGTTCAATGTGAGCATTGAATTGCTCACTTTATTTTACCTAGAGATTGTGTGACACCATATCTTAATTTTAACAGCAAGTGTAACGTCAGCGTAGCAATGTTTTGAGCCTAAATGATGTTTTTAGCATTTTGATGTTTTCAGCGTATCAGAATGTGTTCCTTTAACAATACTGGAACTTGTAACGAGAACTTGTTTCAAATTTGTGAAGAGCAAGGAAGAGGCTTTCATTCCTCTTGTAGAGGAACGTATACAACACTGGCCTGTAAATCACTGGGTTGCATAAAGAAAAAAAAAGTGGCCACTGACAAATGGGCGAGTACAAGTTATCTTCAACAATCCTGCTGATATCGATCTCAACTACCTTGTTGGCAGTGCGCGAGATGTATTGCTATTGGCAAGCAGAACACACACTTTATAAAGGCAGCAATCTAAATGTGCTGCACAGACATTCACTTCCCCCTATCTAAGTGAAACGGATTCAAGAGCATATCGCTTGCAGAAAAAAAAAAGCACCAGTGCGATCAGCACACTCACATAAAGAAATACATGCTGCACCAATTGGCATCTGGGCACAATAACAAGCAATGCAGGCACTTGGGTACCTAGCTGCGCAGACATTCCAAAGTAAACTTGAATGTACGCACTGTGGGCAAGCATATTAGCACAGCAAGAAGGCATTGAGTAATAGCAGAGTCCTTCAATGCTTTACTGGTCACGAAACTTCGGCGCTAGTTTCATATAGGGTCCGCGGGCGCCACTACTGGCGCCACCGTCGCACTGAGGGGATCCAGCCGCCGCGCGTGCGGCATACTTTCCAGCTTTTGGCATGAAAACGCTCGCTGCTTCTGGTCTCTGCGCGCTAGCTCTCTTTTTTTCTTTTCGTAGTTGTTAGCGATGAATCGCCCAATTATTGTGGATGAATTGCCCAATTATTGTGTATACCACCTGCCTCCAATGGGGTTTTATTTTTTCGAATAAATCGCCGCAGACCTCGGCCACGAAAGGCAACTGCTTTCGCGTCTTTGCGCGCAAGCGCTGCGCCGTGTTTACCGATTTTAAAATATCTTTTGTTTGTTTCCTTCAAGAAAACTTTGTAACCACAATACATACGGTAGCTCCGTAGCTGCGGACTGCTGCGGGCCTATCAATAATGCAAGGAAAAAAAAAACTGAAAAGAAGCAGGTACGCGTCCTTCAGAGTAGTCGTTTAATGAATCTGTTGAGTGCTGTGGATTGCGCTGAGCAACCAGATACCCCAGTAATATTCTCTTTTCGATGAGGTGGTACAGTAACATTTAAAAGCGCTGCATAAAGGGAAAGGATGAAAACACGAAATGATGTATGTTGCACTGTGTGTCTTTCCGCGAACCCGCTTTTCAATCTTTGCAAAAAAGGAAGCGCAAACTTTTATCACATGCTTCAAAAATAAATTTCAATATTATGAAGGGAGACAAAAGAGCGTGGTGCAGCGTACAAAAATTTATTGTTTGCGCTTTGATGTGTAGCACACGGACGAAACAGAATATTGCCACGCAACAAAGACAAATGTAAAGTTCTACTGAATGAAGTTTATTAAAGCGAACTCATGCGCTGCGAAAGACTAGAAGGAAACGCAAACGTCAAAGAAGCAGTCCGCAGCGTGGCCTGCACAGAAGACATCGATAAAGTGAGTCACGCGGCATTTGCTATGTATGAATTGCTCTCGGGACGTCATTAATTTTCTATCCCGGAAAATAGGGTCGAGAATATTTTCGAGCAAACAAGAAATCAAGTTAGTGACAAGGTGACAACCTTTCCACATCAACAATATTGCCCGACGCGACGTACAAAAAAAAGCAAACGGGCGCTTCAGTTGAAACACCAGATAAAAAACCGGAAGCAGCCACGCATGGTTACAAAACAAAAAATGAATCCTGAGCGATAGTTCGTGAAAATATTAAAAGTGAAAGCACAAAGACACCAGCAAGGTTTTTTTGCATGCGAGCCTGACCACAAGATTATAAAGTTTGCAAACAAGTAAGGAAACACAGCTACTATTTTACTGATCAAACAAAAATCCGCCTATAAGTGAGCTATACAATTATAGGTCCAGGAGGCTCGCAAAGGGCTGCTTTGCTTTTACACTACTCCTTCAGTTTGGCTTTCTCCCTCCACCAGCTGGGCATGTTGCTCGCTTTGTCACACGCCGTCGCTGGGTAAACAGAACAAGGAAACTTTTTTTGTTCTGCCCTTGTACCCGGAACGACATCCCGGGACACAACACGTGTTCGGCATCGCCACTGCACTAACGCCGCATCACAACAGCACGATATGCATGTTTCCCACACAAAGCAAACAACTCGCAGCGTTGTTCGAGCCAGCGCAACGCCGCCCGACCAGCCCGACGAATCCCCTTAGTGAGATGGTGGCGCCACCGCGCGGCAACCCAACGCATCACATGAAGCTCTCCCATTGAGTTACGGAGCAGTTTCGTGAACAGTAAAATTGAAGGACTCTGGTAATAGATATGCGAGTTTTAATGTCCATATGATTATGAGAGACTGTCATGAGTAAGAGCGCATGAGGCACGTGCTGGGCGCTGGAACTGAGAGACACTGATGGTGGGCAGACGGCCCATATTCACGTAAGAGATTGGTCAGAAAAAGACTCGTGGAACGCGATCCGAGCTGTGATATAAAATCACGCAGGATGAGCTGGCACTGTGCTGTGGAGCTTCGAACTGCGAAGGTCGGGAAGGTCAGCGTCGCTACAGCGACAAAAGCAGTAGCTGTCCAGTTCTGAAAATGTCAGCGTAAGAGGCCAGGGAAGTGGCCGCCGACCGTGGAGGTACCGAGTGAGGCTGCCTGAACTTGACACAACCTTGCACAGCAGCTCCTGGGGGGCTACTGCTCTTTGACTTCGAGCCAGAACGAATACGGCCCAAACCAGTCAGCAGAGGGAGTATCAATGAGGCCATGGAAGAATTGACCAAGTAGACCAAACGTGACGAATAAGACCGGGACACCAGCAATGAAGACGAGTGGATCGTCTAGCAGACGTGCACGGACGACGACGGCGAGGCGGTGCCACTTCGTCGTAGTTCCGGAAGTGGCATCGGAACAGCAAGAATGTTCCACTATTGCAGGAGCGCGTGAGAGTAGCCCCGTAGGCGCCATTTTGGCTCGGAAGAGATTAAAGCTTAGGACAGAACTTGACTTCGATCAGTGTTAGTTACGGTAGTCAATTATTGTGTGTGTACATGTTTCTTATTGTAAGTAAATTCTGAGTGTCAGATTACTGTTTCCCATTTTGTTTGATATTAAAATGGGGTTGCCGTGTTACCACGGACTCGCGTCTCTCTCTCTCTCAATCCAACCCTTCGTAAGCGCTCCAGAGATAAATCCTGACAGAGACACTGTGTGGAGGGCTCCGGAAATTCCGCCACCCGGGATTTTTTTTAACGTGCACCCATATCTGAACACACTGGACTATAGCATTCCTGCCTCCATCGAAAATGCAGCCACCGCAGGGTGAGAACACAAGTGACACACAACACATGGATAGCTCAGAATGCTTAAAGCCACACAGCAGGAGGTACGTTTTAATTAAAGGAGGACCGACAAAGAATTTTGAAAGCTAGATAACTTGTCAGGTAGATTTAGGTGGACACACGATTCATCTTTGAAATTTAAATAGATAATATAGCATAGAACATATTCGAAACCAATTTCAAAGTGTATGTGATAACACTGCACGCAAAACGCACATCTGGTTTTCTTTTAAGCAACAAAATGCCACCCGAGTCACAAATTTGTGTTGGCTGCCACAATCCTTACGAGCGTTCTTTCTTAGCAGACATTTTTATATAGTACCGTAATTACTCGAATCTAACGCGCACCTTTTTTCCGGTTAAGCGAGTTCATAAATCGCATGTGCGTTAGAATCGAGTACGAACAAAAAATTACGGTCAATCTATTGCCATCGGCAAATCCAAAATAGCCGCCCCCTACGTGCGTCGGCATGGCGCGTCGGACATTTCTGCCTATGTGTTTCCCATGTGCGGCACTTCGTACGTGTACTCAGGAGTTCGTCATCTAGTAGTGCATTAGCATCGACGGCGTGGAAGGGCCGACTCCGACAACTCGAGTGCACCACGATGCCGCTCTTAAAAGAAAAGTCATCGCGCGTGCAGAAACGGACGGAAATCGGGCCGCATCGCGGTCGTTCGGAGTTCCCGAAACGTGCGTGCGGGACCGCCGGAAACAAGAGCAGAAGATTGTCGACAGCAAAGCTTCACGCAAAGGCTTCAGTGGACCACAGCAGGGTCGGTTTCCGCAAATTAAAGAGCTGCTCGCCGAGTATGTGCTTGAGCAGCGAGCGGCACAGCGGCCCGTGACGACAGAACTGCTCCAAGTGCGGGCTATGCAATTTCTCTTAGAAAAAGGTCTAATGCGGTGCCAGTTTAAAGCGAGCAGGTGCTGGCTAACTAGCTTTATGAAGAAGAAAGGCTTTTCCCTCCGAAGGGGAACATGCATATGCGAAAAGTTTTGCGGAGGAGTACGATGAAAAGCTTCACAGTTTTCAGAGATTCGTCCTAAACTTGCGGCGCAACAACGGCTATCTGCTTGGGCAAATCAGGAATGCCGATCAGACGCCTCTTTACTTCGACATGCCTGGCACCACAACCGTCGAAAAGAAGGGGGCGAAGCAAGTTCGCGTGCTGACATCGGTCCACGGTAAAACTACAGTGACGGCAAAGCTCTGTTACACGTCAGATGGGCACAAGCTTTGCCCGGACCTCATATTTAAATGGAAGACGCTCCCGAAAAGAGTCGTTTTTTCGAGTGGTGTGATCGTGCGGGCCAACGAGATAAACGGGTGCGCGTTGCAATCGATGTCTTACGTTTTTTTTTTTTTTCGCGGTGGAAATCGGGTGCGCGTTACAATCGAGGGCGCGGTAGAATCGAGTAAATACGGTACTTTGAAATTTCAGATAACTTAAAATCGAATCGAAGTGAGACCGAATACTCTAATATTCATTCCAACAGTATTCGGAGCTCTTGAATATTTGCACAAACTTACCATGTACATTTTGATACGCCTTTCACGAGGACCGGAAAATAAAATGTATTATGCAAAGATTGTATTAACCAACAAGGTTGTCCAGGAGTAGCATTAGCTGGAAATAAAAAAAAAGGCGCAGCCTAAAGAAAAAGTCCACGCACCTCTATGAATTAAATGACAAGTTGGTGAAGCTAAGAACCTAGGACCATAATGTCTACGTTGAAGTCGCTGACTGGTATATAAAGGACCGACAGGTGGACGGACAAACGGTGCAGGTGATCATATATTGTGCTGTCATATACTCGATTGATGTACACATAAGTCTGCTTTTTTACACAGATGGCTTCGTTTTTCATTAAGCAGGTGTTCAGTTTCCGTTTTGTGAAGCGTGGCGGACATTGACGGGGCTAGGCCCTGAGGAGCTTCACCCCTTAAGGGGGGACACGGGCCTTAAAATGCCGAAAATCGCGAAAAAACCTACTTTCTGAAGATGACATTTTCGGAATCTGTAACTATTTTTGCACTTATCTGAGAAGTTTCAAGCTTCTCGCGTTGTTATTTCTGGCACGAAATCATTTTATAACACCCCTGTGAGATAATCTCGGCACATATCGGCGCTAAAGTCGCGTTTTTTCTACGCCGAACCGTTGCCGTTACACACGAGCTATTGTGGTCATCTTGGTCTCATTTGGAAGGGTCATTCTTCCCCTTGAATTTCCCGCCACCAGTGGCTCGCCATGCTCAATGGTTTTTCAGCAAAAACGCGTCATTGAGAAGCACCACCGCGCGATTCTATTGGCTGCTTGGGGAACGTGACAAATTCTAGGCATTCCATTGGCCAAGTGGCGCTTCCAGCGTCTGCTTTTCTTCATCGTAACGCGCACGGACATGAGCCATTTGCCTTTGTGCTGTCGACTGCCTGCCGCAATAAAGAAGTTCCTCGCCTCACTAATTTGTGAAGCGGGTTTGGCAATCATTCCTTCGCTGCGAACTTCAGAAAGAGCCCCGCTATCACTCAGGACAGAAAGGATAGCAAACTCGCGGCGTTCTACGGCGGTCGCCGAGTCACCGGTCTAGGCCTAACTCACGTACGAGCCCGTCAGTTGTCGGCAATGTCACTGAAAGCGGCAATGTTTTGGAGTTTGAACAGTTACAAGACGGCAAGCAAAAAAGCAGAAGTGAAGCAACGAGAGATAGCAATCTTTGCAACCGTGAAACGGAAGCGCAGTCTTATCGCTAAACACGCCGAAGCCGCGGGTTCCCCCTGTCTGACGTGAACTGCGTGACAAGTGGCCAGAGTGGAGTTTGTCGCGCGTCTGCAAACAACAGAAAATCGATCCGTTTACAATGAACGTGCTCGCCGCCCGCGCAATGGAGGCTACTGGCAACAGGTAGAGTGCTTGTAATGACACGTCCGCACCGATAAACATATTGCGCTGTGGCCTGTGTAAATCTTATTGCGCTGTGTAAAATGTGGCAAGTTTACGTGAAAAGGAAACTAACACCTCGTTGCTCTTGGATCCTTGAAATTGATGAACAAGTGCACGAATTCGGTCTGCGACATCAACAACTCAATCTGGACAAGCCGGAAAACCGCTTTACTATACGATGGATCGCGAACTTCGCGCGCACTTTCTTCGCACATAGGCGTCACCAAACTGATAAGCGGCCTAGTCGGCAGACGAGCCCACGGCGACCACATCAGCTCGTAAGTGTGCCTCTGCGGAAAACATGCAGCGGTCATTGAAAAAAAACACCATTGAGGTGACGCAAAGCAGGAGGACTAGATGCTTGGTGCCTACTGAGAAAGCTGAATTAGCGAATCATTGTAAATAAACAGCTTTTCCACGCTACTGTCAGCCCAAAATGAACTTCTTGTGTTTTTGCATGATTTCTCAAGATTCAAATTTTGCTGCAGTTGCAAAGTTGTCTAAAAGATATGTCTGCCTTCAAAGCAGCTAGGACTGTCATTTTTGTTGCGACATGTAGCCGTATCTTTAGTTTACACAATCATAGGTGTGAATTTTTGCTTGAGACCTTCAAAAAATTTAATTTTTGCCAGAAATTGGAACATAAAGTGGGTGTGTCTGCACCACTGAAATGCAAGGTGCGACAAACCTTGCTAAAATTATCAAATAAAAAAAAAAGCGCTCCTACCGTTGTGTAGCTTATGTTCATTAGTACACAGGCATGTGCCAATAGTAGCTCTGCAATACGCATTTCTTGTGTCAATATGCCGGCAAACAATAGGTAATTAATTTTAGTAAATCTCAAAAGCTAATTGGTTTAGAGAAACAGTAACTACATTTTTGAAATCAGCATCAAAAACTCACACTGTGAATTTTCTCTATAAACACATGAAAATATCTGGCATTTCGTCTCAAGTACAGTGTCCCCCCCTTAAAAAAAAGAAACAGTGGCATAGCTTCTGCTGTCACGCACGGCTTCACATAATGAAATCGGAAGATGCTGAAGACTAATCTCATAGCTTCTAGATTGTTGCCAAGCCTTAAACAGAAGGTGAGGGTTGTTTCAAGGTTTCTACACAGAGAATCAGTGTAGAGGTTCGAGCTGAACTATAGACAGTCGCAGACGCGACATGGACGTCCAAAGTCCACAGAAGGAAACTCTCGCTAACAACCAAGTGTTAGAACTTCCCAGATTTACAAGCAAGTCGTTATTGGCGTAAGCCGTCCATCACTTCAGTGCCTTTTCGCAGCCACCGCTGCCTTTCTCGATCACTGGTATATATTTTGCCCTTACTCTGACAGTAGTGCAACTTACTCAAATTGTGGCACATACCTGGTAGACCACACAACAGGTGGCATAAATTATGGCTGCTTTAAACCAGTTCACTGTTAGAGTATATCGGGCCAAAATACGTATTATGCAGAATATTATTGATAAGATTCCACTGCACTTCATAGTCATGCAAGGCTTGAAAGTTACTACTCTAATGAGCAAAATCCATGGTAGCAGCTCGCAAAACTGCAACACCTCATATTCGTGTTTTCAACTGAGCAGAAACCCCTGAATAACTAAGATTTCAATAAAGGTCTACCATATATGACTCTTTCTTGGTCTAACCATTCCCATCCACTATGAAGACTTCAACCCAATAAAGCACAGCCTTACGGCTCTGTCCCCTGCTTCATTCACACAAATACTGATGAACAAGTAAGACTCCAGACAACAAGCCCAGTAAACAAGACGTACTTGCAGGCGTAGGTACCGAATGTGCAGTTCCACCTTGTGCACACAGTCTTCAAACAGCACTACCATACGCATGGTAGAGGCGCAGCCCTGGATGAAGCGCACGAGGCTCTTGTGATCTACATGCTCCATGTCATGTCCATTTATTGAAAGGATCACGTCTCCTGCACACAAATGCCATTCAGCATTACAGTGAAGCCCCACACAAATGACAGGTAAGGCGACGACCAATGAGTAAAGCAACAAAAGCAGGGTAGGAATTGGATCACTGAGGCGCTACGTGTGGAACAAAAACTATTCATACCACAAATAGCTTCACCTGAGGCAGAAGCTCCACCAAAACTTATAACAAAAAGACCTGCTGCAGGATGTTGTTCGACTCTGATCAGTTTGTAGAATGCATTGTAATTGCTTGTGTTATCAGGATGCGCGATTGTCTCGTGGCTACTTTGTATATTATTTTTCAAGTATGTCACTCCTGTGCTTAAAAAAACGGTTTAAGAAAAGCAGGCAGCACCTGTGAAACAAAGCTTCGGTTCACGGTCGGGAGAACAGTCACACCTACAACACTAGAGCCCAGATTATACGACCTCAGAGGACTACACAAAACAGTCGTATAATCAGTGTGTTGTATAATCAAAAAACTAAGAATACAGGCAGTGGCGCTTAGTCTAGTGCAAAAAATGGGAACAGACCCCTTGAATAAGCCCACAACATGACCTTGCACTTATCCAAGGAAGGTAGATTAAATTATTCTAGAAAATGGCAGCATCACTCGGTTGAAGAAGGTGCAAGCAAATCTTTATTCTTAACTACACAGTGTCATCGCCATCACATTATGGCAATGAACCACGAGTTTACGAGGTTGCGTGGAATGCCTTCGTGTTCGGCTGAGCTGTGCGCATTATAATTTGTTGCTTTGTGAAATGCAGCTAGTGATGTCCCGCTGTTAAAATGAATGTTGGTGTCAGGTGAAAGTTATTTCGCTCGGTGAAAATAGCTGCATTGTGCTTTGTTGCATGCTCAAGCTTGTTACTGCGAGTGTCATAAACCAAGGCAGGAGATCAGCAGTATGTCGACCAGGAAATGTTTTCACAGACCGATGACATCAAAATATTAGGATCTCAGAAATTTTCTTTTCAGCCAGCTGAAGCTACTCTGGACAGAGCTTCTCTAGGCAACGACCCCGTGTACACACAAGATCAAGGTGAATCCAGAAGTGCATGAACTTCCAGAAGAAATTTTCCATTTTAAGAACACATCCAGTCTCCATCTCTACTTTTCTAATCATCAACCTAGGAGAACGTAAGTTCATACTTTGCACTCTTGAGTGTTTTTGGTCAACGTTTGATGAAAGTAAAGGCGATTTGTTATTTCAGACGGAATCGGAAGGTCACGTAAGATGTGCGGTCTGCGTATAACTGCAGGCAGAGACTAAGGTGACGGGACCAGTCAGCACAGTGCTATCGTGACTACGGTGACGGGGCCTGTTTACGTAGTACTATCGTTAGAGTGAGGGGACCTGTCAGTCTAGTGCAATCGAAACGGTGACGGGGCCCGTCATAATAGCAATGCAACTATAGCAATGGGCCCCGTCACCGTAAAGGGATGACTACATTGAGGGGCCCCCGTCTATGTAGTGTAATGGTAAAAATGATGGAGGCCGTCGTCGTATATTTGTAGTCATTTCAGATGCCATTATCTAGCTGTTTTGGTGGCGTAGTGGGTTGATGCATAGTTGGAGAAGTCATTGTGCCATATGTCACTAGTTCGAATTACCCTTTTGTTATCTTTTACTTCCTTTTTTTGGGTAATGTGTCAAGATTGATGTTACTGCTCACAAGGAGTCCTCATTTTGCTTTTCAGCAAGAAAATCTTGTCGCTGTGTGCATTATTCGTTAGACCGCCCTACTGCGAAAATTTCGTGACGGTGTCATTAGAGTGTGGCTTTCGTTGAAATTGTGCTCCATTTTTTTATTTTCTGCTCTCAGGATTGTTCATCTATTGTTTTTAAATGATACGTAATCGTGTTTATTTGTTGGGAATACCTATCAACCTTCTTTTACGTGTAACATGAAATGAAGACCTTCCCTGATGATTTCAGGTATTTCTGATAGATCCTGCCCTTGGCGAGCATATTCTGTTGTATGTGTGTGAATTTATTTCATTATCGCATTGAACAACGACCCTCGGAGGAGCTTCCGTCCCTTTGATTTCATACCGTAGCTCCAACTAATCATTTCTTACACATAATGTGACGTGTCCAAATCAGTCCGTTCAACGTATTATTCGTGTCGAGACATATAGGCCGGTTCCAAACGTAGTGCAAGTTAACATAGAATAAGTTCCAACCCTGAGAGCTGTGTAGTTCTACAGTATGTTTCAATAAGTCTCAAAAGCACAATACATATGACTGCAAAACATGTGGCTCCACCTTCGAACCTACTTTGCCTGAAATCACACACACACAAAATTCTTGTGATCAAATCGACTTCTTTAAACAAGGGGATATGTGCACATCGCTTTCGTCCTATGAATGTGTGTTATTTCAATTCAAACTTCGACAGACATGCAAGGTCTCTACGGTGCGGTAGATACTTGCGCTGTGGTGCACTCTCTGCAGCTGTCTCCCCATCATAAAATAACGCTTTCTTTGCAATAGCAAGGCATGTTCTTTATCGTTCTGGGCGATTAAAATGCGAGTATTGAAGGCGTGTGTGACCGGTCATCTGGTTGCTTTAATTTGCGAGTGCTGGCTGGTGCGGCTGCAAGCTTTGGTAAACCACAAGGTGCATCCAAGTTAATGAAATGAATATGAAAGGATGAACATGTGTTTAGCAGCGTCAATGCATACTATGCTGAGGGAAGGTAGCCATAGGGAGCTTGAATGCAGTCACCTTGCGCTACAATATAAAAAACAGAACAATAAGAAGCCCTCGAATTCCTTCAATAAGAGTTAGCGCAAACAGCAGCACTATGTTGATAAAGCTGTTAGAATGTGCCACCTCACTATTACATCGTTACTGCTGTATTGCCTCAGTGTGGTAGTGTCTGTGCACACGGTTTTGTTGGTGGTGGTGAAAACTTACTACACATGCAGTACTAGTTGATTTCGCAATGGGAGAAGCTCAGACTAGGGCTCCGCAGCGGCTGCCACTCAGCGAGCAATGTCAGTCAGCGAGCATCTGGACTCAGTTGATCGTTCAAGTTCTCGCTAGACAGTGTTATCTCTCATCACTCCAGCGCAGAATGTTGACTAACGTGATTCTCTTTTTGAATATTGAAAGCAGAAAAAAAAAGAAAAGTTTACTCCGCCAGTGTGATTTAAACTGAAGTCGCACACAAACAACGCATCATGTTGCACACCAACAAAACATCATGATGCACACCAACAACGCATCATGTTGCATACTAACAACGCACCCACTGCACCTTGAAAAATCAAAGAGATAGGGCTGTCTAACAACCACCTCTAACAGCGACACAATTTTCTTGCAGAAAAGCAAAATACACAACTCCTTGAAAGCATCAATGTCAATCTTAACGCACTACTTCGAAAAAATGAAAATTAAAAACATCACATCGGGAATTCGACCGGAAGACCTGCGACATGAACGCTTTCTTCACTGCGCGTCAACCCACTACGAGACCGGAAGAGCAGACTGTGGCATCTAAAATGACTACAAATTTACGGCAATGGGCCACCTAATTTTTACCATTACACTTCAGTGACAGGCCCCCTCATCGTAGTCATTGCTTTATGGTGACTGGGTCCGTTGCAGTCGAGCGCGACTATATCGAACCCGTTTATATCAAATTATACCGTATATCGAACAATTCCTAAACACGGTAAGTTTATATTGAGAACATATAGCAAAAGTTACTGTTTTATCGAACGAAAATAGCAACGACAACTGATATATCAAACTCCATGTGCCTCAAAAGTGCCCCAGCAAGTTGGCTTTCCCTTGCGGTGGCGGGGAAAAACTGCCGGCACCACCATAGAGAAAGTTGGTTAGACCCGGTAGTGTGCGGGCGAACACCCCCCTCTAAGAAATGATCCTGGTCCGCTCGCAGCGCTTACAGCCAATCAGAGGCCGTCGCGCTTTCTCCGAGGCGCGGAGGCGGTAGAAGTGAGCACCATTTTTTCTTTCTTTATGCTTGTGTGCCTGCTGCTGCCGATTCGGCGTGGTCTGTGGTGTTGCCTGTTGGTGCTCTGTGAACTGTATTGGCGCACTGTCATCATGGCTTGCGCAAAGAGGCAAAATTTACCGTTCGCCGCGAAACTCAAAATCATCAATCGGGTTGAGCACGGTGAAAAGAAGTCCGACGTCGCCGCCACGTACAAAATTCCAAGGAGCACCTTGAGTACTATCCTGAACAACAAGGCAGACATCAGGGCCAAGTCGGACAAAAGGCCAGTTGCCCATGGCGCCCTACGTGTGCATGCTGCTGTGTACGAAGATGTTGAAGCGGCCGTTTACAAGTGGTTTGTGGACGTTCAGTTGCGAAACATTCCCGGGAGGTGTCCGGCCCTATGATCGAGCAGAAAGCCAAGGACCTTGCTTTTCTGCTTGACAAGAATGATTTACAAGGCGGTTCAGGCTGGCTTCAGCGGTTCAAAGAATGGCATGACATTGTTGGCAAAGCTGTTACAGGTGAAAGCAGAGCGGGGGACCTGGACAGCGTAGAAAAATGGCTCGAGGAAAACTGGCGAAATATCGCAGCAAGATATAGAGCCCAAGATATCTTCAATGCGGATGAAACCCCTCTATTTTGGCAAATGTTGCCAAACAAGACACTTGCGTGTCGTGGCGACAAGACAAGCGGCGGCAAGGCAAACAAAGCTCGTGTGCCCGTGCTGTTGGCAGCTAATTTAGACAGATCGAAAAAGCTTCGACCTCCGGTTATCGGGAAAAGCACGGCACCACGGTGTTTTCGAAATGCGCTGTCGCTTCCAGTTACCTACCGAGCAAACTCAAAAGTGTGGATGACCGGGGAGCTTTTCAGCAGATGGCTATCGTTGTGGTATGATGATTTGGTAGGCGAAAATCGCAAGGTGTGCCTGCTCGTGGACAATTTTTAATCGCACCACTGCAGTACGACCTTCAGCAACATCGAGCTGCGTTTTTTGCCCCCGAACACTACGTCTGTACTGCAACCACTGCATCAAGGCGTTATAAGCGCAATGAAAGCCGGCTATCGGAAGCGCCTTGTGGAGAGGCTGCTGCAGAACCTTCGTGTCAGCAGGGAGATTAAGATCGACTTGGTCGGAGCTATTTCTATGTTGAGTAGATCATAAGCAGATAGATGTCAAGACGGAGACGATCCAGAACTGCTTTAGGCATGCCAGCTTCCGCATGCCTGGTGATGACACCCCAAATTCTGACAGCACTGAAAACACCGCAGGTGTTTCCGCCGAAGTTTGGAACGAGCTGGCAGAGTTCCCGGGTACTATCGACGGATCGACATTCGACGAGTTCGTCAGTGCGGACAATGATGTCCCCATCATGGGCCAATTACAGGATGAGGATTACATTGCAGATGTCGTGCCGACCACGAGCCAAAGTGACAACAATATAGAAATCGACGACGGCCCATTGTCTACATCCTCCGAAGTGATTAGTGCATTTGCGTTGGTGCCGCGCTATTGCTTGAATGTGAAAGGTTGCGGCCTCAGCTGCTCCGACTCTTTGGACAAAGTGGAGGCGTGCGTGCCGTCGCAGGCAGCGAAGTCGTTGACACAGAAAAAAATTCGAGACTATTTTGTTCCACAGTAAGGCATGCAAGTAAGCCACCATATTAATAAAGTACTTTTCGTCTAGTTGGTTATGTGCCTTTGTGTCAAAACTTATACCGGGCCTATATCGAATTATGCCGTATATCGAACTAATAAACGTTTTTTGGCGAGTTCGATATACCCGGGTTCGACTGTAGCTACATCGCTGTTAAGATGGGCCCCCTCACTGTTACCATTACACTGTGCTGACTACACGTTGCCTCGGCAATCCCCTCCCCCCCTCCTCAAACCACATGCTTGCATAGCATTGGGGTTAATGAGTGCCTAAAACGTGGTCACACAAAGCCACGCACTTGAGCTTAGAATCATAATACGTTACATGACGATGCCCCAGCAATGCTTAAATGTTTCACTTGATGCATATATAACAGAAGTGTATTACAGCTTGTATAATTCAGCACAACCTGCATCTTGCTCTGCATAGAAAAATTAAGTTTTCTTTTAATGTCACTGTCACCTCACTTTTGAGTGAGCATGCGAGTCTTACTTTCTTTAAAGACTGCGAAGTTCTTTTAAACCAAAGTACAAATGGTAATAGGAAAATCCAACTACTGAAGAAAACTTTAATAAAATGTATAATTTCAGGAGCATACTTGCACAGTGTCATAGCTAAGACGAAATGGGGGGGGGGGGGGAGGCTGTAGTCATGAGAGAAGTGCAGGAGTTATAGTTCCCCATATGGTTAGAGAAATGCACTTATTTAACAGATGTGTCATCACACTACTAAAGTTCAGCATTATTGATCTGATGCCGAAACAGTCTGGCAAACTAATTAGTCAACACTAACGTACAAACGGTGAGCTCACCTGGACGCATCCCAGCACGGAATGCAGGCCCGTCATACTCGACGTAGTCTACGTATGTGATAAGTTCAATTTCTCCATCTCGCTTGTGGTGGATGCCGTACGTCTGCACCAGGTAACATTGTCGATGTCACACAGTAAAAACCAAACTAACAAATGTTTACATAAATGCTCAAAATTTACCCTCGCTTCCTCTCTTGCTTTATCAAGGCTGAGCAATCAAACAATCTCAAAATTGTTGAAACATGCATGCCACTGTCACATGTAATATAGTTTTTGTCGTGTTTGTCAAGAACCTGAGACACTGCCAGTTCTCAGAACAAGAATTGCAACTACTTGAATGTTACATGATAATTCTGAACTTCATTGAACCAATATGAAGGAAGAAAAAGCTACAAAAGTAATCCTTTTTGCAGAAAGGCATCCCCTAGTGCAATGCCCGGAGTACACACATTTGAGTGAAAAATTCGTTCAAGTGAAAGTAGCAACCAACAGTATGCAGTGACTTTTGCATATTTGCATATTGCAACTCATGAGGAACACTTCTGATTTGTATTTAGAAGTAAAAAAAAAAAAGTAGCAATAGTGGCCCAATGCTAGAAAAAATGTGAAGCTAGCATGCATCTAGCTGGTCCCGACTTTTGCAAGGTTACGCTTGATTTTTGGCAAGTTTTGCAGGGTGATGCTTGTTTTTGAAGTTTTTCTTGCGAGGCATTACCAAATCACTCTTAGGTAGTAACCCAGTTTGACTAAGTTATACATTGTCCCACTAGCCCATGCTCAAGTTCAATGCACATAGGTGCCACAGCATCAAGGGAGTTCGTCATTTTCAGCCAACTGTTACCGGGTGGTGGTTAGTGTCCCATCGTTTATCTAGTGCTGCACTCCTAGTGCAAGGTATGCCAAACTTTTTATCCATGTAAATGAGATTGCTAAGCCAAGGATTGTAAAGTCTGGAGCTGGGTGGACTTTGTTTTTCTTTTAAAGACTATAGTTTTTCTCGAGACCTTCGACAAAAAAATTTTGGTCTATCTGTCTATTTGTCTGTTTGTCCACCCTTTTTGATGCCCTTAAGTTTAAACGGCATTTAATCCAAACCGCCAACCCCATCTGCAGCACCTACCAATATTGCTCAAGGTTCAACATTTATACTTAAACGATAGTCAATTAAAAAGCAATTATTGCACATATCAGAGGAACAATAACAACAGGTGAGTAGTTTGTATGTGTGCCTGTTTACTAGAAAAGGCATACGTAAGTAATTCTAAGGACCATGGCGCTTATCACGCTGCAACGCTTACACGAAAATGCGAGTGTTTCCCACGCTTTGCTTAAGACTGCACGGTGGTGGCACCTACCCCTCGCCTTGCATTCTACACCTTACCACCTCCGAGAAGGGCGCGCACACCGTGTGCGCTTCGTTTTTCAAGATAACTGCCAGATGGCGCTCATGCCTCACGTGTGAGGTGACTTGATGCGCTCGTTCACCTCCGCTGCACGCTCGAGGCACTCTGATGCAGCGCCTACAGAATGCCATTCACCGATTTTCTGGCGCAGAAGCATCAAATAAATCTTTTGTTCACTCTCTACAGACACAAGACTATCGTCTTTCGACGACATTTGCAGTATAACATCCAGATACGGGGCCAATTTTTATCCTGTTCTCTTGCCCACCACAGTTATTGCACCCACCACCGGACAAGCTGACGCATACGCTCTGAGAGTGAAGTACAAGATTAAGTGTATGAAAAAAGAATGTGTTGGTTCACGATACTGCTTGCTTCAAATGGACTGTCGGCGTGAACAGCTCTGCCTTAAAACGCAATAGAACAGCTCTGCCTTAAAACGCAATAGGATATGGTAAATGCTGTTTCTTCATTGGATCTAACATCATTGTCCAGGCAAAAACCGAAGAGACATCAATCCTTACTGTATTTTTACTGTGCAACAGCACTGCTAGTGTACAGAGGAAAGCTACCATGTATTTAGAAGCACAGTTCGATATGGGCTAAAAACTAGTCGGGTGAGGGTAGATTCAATTGCGACCCTGAAGCTCAGCTTGCATTTCTGTTAAAGATGTATGTATGTATGTGTGTATGTATGTATGTATGTATGTACGTATGTATGCATGCATGCATTGACGGCAATGACCCACAACGGCAGAAAGAAAAAAAGACTAACTTATCTGCCCATGCCCAGATATCAAGTGATACCCATCAATCCAGCACACGTGCGGGTCTACTTGAAAGGTAACTGTTAAGGCATTTGATTTCTTTTTTGATGCGAATTAAACACTGCCTGGCTCAAGTGTGTGCTACCACTGCTATACAATAGAAGAGTTTCATTACTGTGCCAACACAAAACTGCGCATTCACCAAATTTTCACAGGCATTTAGATTCTTTCGACGTAACAAAAGATTAGATGGTGAACCGCCACTTCCACTAATCTCTGCTTCACATGGCAGCTTGTTTGCCCTACACAGATGTGGCCGCACCTAACAGAAACTTCATACACTCCTCCTGTACGAAAATCAGTGAATTTGTTGGCGTGCTTTATGAACCCAATTTCAGTCTGTTTGTGGCCTATTACTAGCTCACTCTTCTATACGCAGCGTCACATATCCTAGCTGGCTTACAGGCAGCCGTGAGAACAACCTTAAGGCCATGTCTAACTCCCAGCCTATGAGATACGTAATGAATTTAAGGAATACCTACGAAACACTTTTTTCATTGTTGTTAAACTGTGAGATGTCTTGAGTTCTTTATTATGTTTGTGTTTACAAGACCAGTCTTTCATTACAATAAATAAAGAAGGCACATTTTCATACCTTGGCATGCTTTTCGAAGCCATATACAGAAAAAACTTGCCGAGTGACCAGTCTGAACTCTAGGCACAATATTTTTATCCAACGCCTTCAGAATCATACTGTGCCATCTTTCTGCAGATCTAGAGTCAATCGATTAATTTAAAACTGCATAGAAAGATGAAACAGTGCACATGCATCAACAATTTATATCTCTCACATAAGTACTGGAGCCATGTTATCGCATTCAACAAAGGCAACGAAGTGCAGAAATCAAGCAAAGCAAATGCATTTTGTAAACAAAGTGCTCAATAGAAGCAGTGTAACCTGCAGTGTAAATCCAAAGGAGCCCTTGCGTCTTTCCACGATGATGGTTCTCCGGCGACGGTCTTCATCCGGGCCAGTTACTATCACCCTGTCATTTTTCACCCTCTCCAGGATTTGGTGCTGAAATGTAAAGCCTTTTATTACTGATGGCCCAATAAAGTGCAAAGATACAACTGTACTACTAATATGAGCAAAGCAAAATTAGTAAAAACATTAGAGACTTGATATCTTTAGGGTTAACCAGAACCAGGTTGGCTCATGTTCTCTTATATTTTGCTATTCGTGCTAGCTAAGTATGTCGCATGGAGTTGTGCTTAAGGATGATTATAAATGGTGCTTTATGGAGTACTGTGGCATATATTCCTGTAAAATTTAAAACAGTGAAAAAAAAAAAACAGAGCTGACACAAGATCAATTTAAGTGACAAATGTGAGTTTCTCATCCCTGGCACATTCACAAAGAGATCTTTATCATTATCCAAGCATGCCTACATTAGCTGGCATTTGCACTGTGCTCCCTCTCCTTACCAAATAAGGAATGTGCACAACAGATATTAATATCAATGAAATTAGGTGCGATTTTGGCCCAAAAGTTATGAAAACACTCATCGGTAAAGAATAATACACAGCAGAAATAAAGGCGTACCGGTTGAGCAGACTCTGCAACAGCTGCGCCTGCACCTATCATAGCTACCTTACGCCTTTGCACTAATGGAATGTGTAGTCGCCCATGCGTAGAATGCGATGCCCTCCCTCTTATTTTCCTTCTCACATCTATTGCGCAGGCCCTGGCTACCTCTGCATCACAGTCACCTGTGCTTGACATCTTGTCCATCCATTTGTGCACTTGTTTCTATGCTACAGTTGCTAGTGAATCACTCAGAAGTGTTCATGGCATGAGTTAGACTCACAGAATGCCTGGAATTTCAATTAAAATTACTTTCAATCTTTGAACTTAATCTACAATACATAATTTTCCCCATGGCACTTAGCAAAATAGGGCCTGCCTGCTATTGTTCCCTAGCATCATCATGGCATCAACCAGGGGACATTTATGTCACAACACTGCTTCATCATATCTTGGACACGAAGTTCGCTGTATAAACAATGCCCCTTTGTATGAATCATAACAAAGCTATACAAATTTCCCTCTCATAACAATACAGATTAGTTACCCCATGGTATACATAATGGTATACATGGTATACTCAAGGCTCCCTGGGCACTGCCATAGTTCTCTCTATCTCTAGGCTGTTGTCAGTGTGCACGATCCGCCCAAAAATGCACTGCCGAGGCTCTGACGTCTGCTTTTGTACTCTCGTGCAACAGCCCAGAAAGGAAGAAATCCTCCTCTTCATAAAAGGGTGGATAGCCATCAGACTATGGAGTTTCGCAGACATGTAGCGCCGCCTATCAACGCAGTTTTGGGTAGTGCAAAGCCGGACTCTTTTACACAGTTTGCTATGCAACCAGGTGCAACTAGCGCAAGTGAAACAACGATTAGGCTAAATATTAAGTGTGTTTGCGCTTTAAACACACAGAAAAAGAGCTACAAACTGCTCTCCCCTACTCGGACCATCCGAACTGCCAGAAGTGCTTGCTGAATGACTCGTCAGAACGAAGGTGAAAACAATCGAGCAGACGCAACAGCTGCGGCCGTGCTCTACGAAGAAAGACCTCAGTCAATGCTACCGTTACGTTGCGCATTGCCATTGACCTATATAATTTCAGTTTTACAAATTTCCATAGGTTTCGCAAAGCAGAACAACGAGAGCGCTAGATATAGGCCGTTGCAAATGTGTTGGGTAAGCAAATTACTCGCGTTCTCCATGTTGTGTCTTTCCTTTACATATATGTGTTCCCCACTTGGAGGGGGGCACATAGCGAAGGTGGGCTGACAAGAAAGAAAGAAAAAACAAAGAAAAGAAAACGGAGTTATGGAGTCTCAGTCTCGGGCAGGCGTGGGCCCACCTATGGCTATAGTGTTACCACGACGGTACAACTGTGCTTGGTGCCACCGTTGTGGTTTCTAGGCTCCGCAAAAAGAACGCCAATATGTGGTGTGATGACAAACATTCAGCAGACAGTGAACGAGACTTAGCGAATTGCGCCAGACAGTGAAACCAGACAGACGCTACGTGGAAAGACAGACTCTAAGTGAATGGAAAGCACTGCAGTTTAGTCTCTCTGTATCTGTGTGCTCATGTAACTTTTATGTAACAGTTTGTGTTTTTGTTAAATGTTGTCGTCGTGTCTTTGACCCCTCGCAAAGTATTCTATGATAGTCACAACACTCCACAGCCGGTCCTATGAGAAGGTATGATAACGTAGGCCTACTGTTAATTTTTTTAGTAGCCTTGATGGAGAACCGTGGTAACTTGAAATATGATGCCTAACACAGCCTTTGACTATGATGCGCCTCGTGCAACAGTAGACGCGTGCGATAAACATTACACACGCCACCGCCGGTAATCTGAAGTGGTCGCCACCATGCAGCATGGCACGTAAGATTTGAAGGCTCCTAATTTCGAGCTTTAACTAGCCTGTACATCATACAAGTAAGTACATCATCATCAAGTACAAGCCTGTACATCATACAGGTAAATCACAAAATGTTGGTTTTGACCACAACCAGAATTTCCTTGGCATTGGTCTCTGCGACTGGGCAGCTATCTCTGAGGCCTCAGTTTTGTTTTTCATTGTACACAGAGAAAGGGCACGCGCATGTATCCCCACTTGCAGTTGGTATATACAAACGGAGGTCAACCACCTACAGAACATTCTAGAATCCATAATAAAACAGTTCAATGCACAGGAAGTGAGAGATGAATGAAGAATGCAACTGCAATGGCACAAATTTCCAGGGCAATTCGTGCCACATAAAGCGAGCTTCGTACCACTCATTATAAGATGCATTGCTCGTGTATGCACTTCATCGCTTTGGCATCATGTGTGTGCCCAAATTTAACGCATTTAGGCGTTACAAAACACACGTTGGAGTGTTTGCCTCAAGCTCGATATCATACACTGCTATCTTTCCCCTAACTTTTGAGTTACAGCACGCTGTTATGCCTGCGAGTCCACAGCGAATGTCCGTGCCTCTGAAAAAGGCAATCTGTGTCAAGGCCAGCGTCAACGGCGTCAACACGCGACGGCGCTTGGCGTGCACGCGCAGTGAGTCACCTCAGCAAGCGAGCCCGTCGAGTAAACAACCGGCGCCTTCCTGCCTGGGGGTCTGACGCAATGCTTGCGACGTCACTCGTCCTTGGGTGCAGCCACCTGCAGCGCAGCCTCTCCAGATTCGATGAGAAAGGGTGACGCGGCCCAGCGGCGACCCCATTGGAGGAGTCTGACCTCATGACCAGCGGCGCTTCTGGTTGGACATTTTGTTATTCAAAGAATCCACCCGGTGCATATAAAAGAAGCCCTGCGGCGCGTCGCGAGTAGCAGACCTGTTGGAGAGCAGACCTATCTCTGCGCAGAAGCAGTCACGAGCTGAGAAACCTACGCTACCAAACGGCTGGTGACCTTCCCGGCGGAATTCGAAGCAGTGGCGCCTTCGGGACCGCGTTGGCGTCGCCGACTTTCGTAACAGTGGTTGCAGCGGTGAGATTCGAGGCGCCCTTCGTAACGTCGTCGGAGGCGCGCTTCGCAAGAACGCCGAAATAAATGAAACATCTTAAGCATTTTAACCGCAGTTCCTTTGATGAGCCTCATACTTTTCTCAAGAAAGGCTGGATCAACAGAAGAAGCTTGCCAGGCACGCGATTTTCAGGAAACCACGCCTCACCATCAACGAAGCGGAGAGCTTATGCATCGCTTACGAACAGCTCTTTCCACTACCCAGTTATGGCCGATGCGGCAATGAGGGTACTGGTGGCAATGTTTTTCACAGTGCCGCCTGAGCAGAGTCCGACGTTATGTAGCATATCTCTGCCACTCACGAGCATCTGGGGCTTTCCAACAAGATCCTAATAAACTCGCAAGTTCTTTTGTATTTTACTGCTTTTAAAATGTGGTTGCATCAAGCAGTTGTCATGTCAACCTGCAATTTAGTACTCAGCAGCATGCTATAATCATTAAACTGTGGTAGATGGCCTGTCTAGAGCTTTCTTAATTGTTGCATTACTAACATAATCAAACTTGATAACATTTCTGTGACGTTACAAGCAAGAACAATATTAAAAATAATAAGAGACACCATATTATTGAACTTTTCTTGCCAAGGTTATTATGACGGTAGTATATACCGTCAAGAACTACAGTAGGCCCTTGCCTTTGAAGATGTGACTGTGTTCATCTGTTATAAACACCTTTGTCTTTTTTAGGTGATGCTCCTCTACCACTTTTGCAAATGACATGCTTCCTACATTACCTTAAACAGTTTATTTTTATGCTTCTCTAAGCAAAGCTACACCATCACGTATCCCCAACTTTATGGTACTAAAGCATCCACTTAACAGTATTCTAAAAAACAGTTGCAAGTGAGCGCGCATCCTGTCTACATGTTTCTTCGTTTTCAGTGAAGTCGTGACTTTGGTACGAAATTGACTATTGAATTCGCACATGCACCAAAACCCAACAGCGACTACTACTACAGTATTCTACAGCTTGTTCAGATTTCATTGTGTAAACGCAATATGCCGCCACTACAAGCATAGCTGCATAACTCGTATTTAAAAACGTTTTTTGTTGATGGTGTCAAAATCTGGCTTACGGCTGACAACAGCTGTGAAGCACAATGCATAACATTAAAAATAGATACACTGATGGGCCAGGGTAGTCAGCTATTATTTAACGCAAGCGCTTTTTCGGCTGTGAAACAAATTTATGTTAAGGGCCCTTTGAAGTCAGCCACTAATCCGTTAAAAAGTTATCACGGTGTTTTATGTTCAGCACCTCAGCAAGTACAAACAGAGAGGTGGCACACAAGGAAAATGTACGCACCACGCTCACTTTCTGCGGACCACGCATGCTTCGAATGCAAAAAAACCACAGCAGGAAGCTGGAGCCAACAGAATGCCTCCATACCGCCACAACGCAAGGCCACTGGCTCTATTCCAGCGTCTTGACACCAGGGTCACGCGCACAGCTCGCCGCAGGCAAAGACACTCTTTCACCCTTCCTATCAGCAGAGCAACGCTGCCTGTATACAACGTAATTCGACAGCGATACAAGAACTTCGGAGTGATCGGATTACAACCCCGGTATCACGCCTGCCGACTTGCGTCAGCACACCCCTCGCCTTCGAAACATCGTTCGTACTACTGTAGCGAGCAAAGAACCCGGCAAGTTTCCAGGTGTATACCTCTGCGTCTTGGGACACCATAACGACGATTCGCAAGCGGCCAACAGGTCAAGGCGCAACGCACAATACTGCGTTGTCGTGCAGAGCTCTTGTATTGCGGTTGCCCCATCACCGCCTACCTAATTATCTCCTGCGAGCCTGCGATTAGCCCCAAGTAGCAGCTGTGTTTCTGGCACATAGCCAAGCGCTTTTGTGTGCCTGTGCTGGCATTTTTCGCCTTCACGCGAATGCGCGCCTATTGAAACTACTCTGGTGGGGATCCGGCCTTGGTGGCAAGCGAAGCGTGAGGAACGACGGACAGTTTTTGCGCCAGTGCAACAAAAAACGGGTAGCGGCTGTTTCGGAAACGACCTCTGTATGGCACTGTGAGAAGAAGCTCCACGTCCTTCGCCCGATGCCGCTTTAGTGCGACAAGGGCATACGCCGATGTGGTTACATAACCTGCCGGGCAACTGCGGTATAAAGCAATACCTGAAAACTCGCCAACTCACTTCGGCAGAGACACGGCTGCGGTGCGCAATGAGCAGTAAACACCAGCGTATGATTCGTCTAATTAAGCGGGCCTCGAATTAATCCATTAAAGAAATGAAACTAACAAAATACAACACGTCACCTTCGAAAATTTAGGGTGCAATCACCTCGGACACATTGCGGAAAAGAATACTTCGTGATCAATGCTTTCGCCTTTTGACGAGCGAGTGTAGCAAGTGTTTTACACTTGCTTCACAGCGTAGAACACATTGAAGAAATTAGCGCTAGACAGTGCGAAAGATAAACATCTGATGCGCGCATACGCCTCCCTTCTCTGCAGCACTTACCTGAGACGTTTCAAGGCTGGCGAGGACACTGCTGTGCCCGTGATGATGGTGTCTTCGATGGTGGTGGTGACGCTTGCCATGTTTCTTGCTCACTTTAGGCGACGACATACCGCCGCCGACAAGCATTGTGCGCACGCTTAGTAACTAAACGTGCGAGCCATTTCATCACACACCGCCATCGCAACACCCATTATCTACTTCCGACGCCCGCAGGCAGTCGCTAGCTACGACCACCACAGCGTCCGATGAAGTGCGTATGTTTATGGTTTACCCACAGAAGACAGAACACCTACATGGAACACCATTCGGTTTATCGCTTAGCTTGCGCTCGACGCACCACAAGTGGCGAAGCCAGCAAGCTCTCTGTTACAACTTTGTTAATAATAAATTTATGTCACTTCAATCATAACTGGTATACTAAGAAACTTTTTATTACGTAAGGTAATTTATTAAATAAAAACGTAATTATTGATAGTAAACTTGAGCAGCCACAAAGCTCAAACAAATAGGTTGTGGCTCAAAACACGCAATGTCAGTGGTATCAAAAGCACGGTAGGGTTGTGCAGGATGTATGACAGTATGAGTACAAATTGTCGCGGTTTGCGTAAAAGAAGTAAGACGAGCTGAAACGTGCAATGCATATGCGGCAGCGAGTGCCTGGCCGTTAACCTATAGAAAACATGAGCCCCAATGAAGCAACCTGTCGGCGTTACACTTGTGAAACGTGTGGCAAGGCATTTGTCAAGAGTTCGAACCTGAAGCGCCACAGCCGCGCAGTTCATTCTATACATGTGCCCATCGGTAGCCGGGGTAGCTTCAAGTGCGACCAGTGCCCTAATGTCACATACCATTTTCGCGAACCGCTTCTGAAGCACCTGATCGAGATGCACCAATTTGAGTACAAGTACGAACAGCGACGGTTACGGTCTTGGCAAGGTGATAAAATCTCGAGTGAAGTCTATGTTTAACTAACAGTGTGCTTGTAGGAAGTAGTAGGGCGCATTGAAAATACGAATGCAGATGTAGATACGCTTAAGTGTTGCTGAACAAGTTTTTTTCTACTTTTGCAACTATTCATTCTCTTCTCTGTCAATAATTCTATCTTGCAGTCATAGTGCTACTACCTTATCATGCTTTACGAAAGAAGCTGGCTTCAGTCATTCCAAATAGCTAGTCGTCGTCTTTCCTAATTTGTTGCCACTGGTACTTGACATTAGAAAGTTTTCGAACAGGGTCCCCAAAGCGATTTGCGTATGCCTGCTTTGGGTCAAGCAGGAGCGAAGAGTTTTCGAATAGGGTGAGTACTCCAGTGTCTGCTGCGATGACTGCTGCTGCGTACGTGCTTGGCCGGTGGGGATACTTTGCCACGTCCACGTAGTACGCGCGCGGATCGTTGGCGTGACCTTTTGTGAGGGCCATGGCTCTCGCCGTTCTTCTTTCTTGGTGTACTTGCGGATGCATGTGCTTCGGTAAGGGTGGAACCCTCAGTCTTTGGAGAACGTCCCGGGGTAGCTGCTTTGGTACCTCCGGAGTTGTCGCTGGCGCGTCGATTCCGATGCGTTGTAGTATCGTTCTTCCCGTCCTGGTCTGGGACAGGCGGTGATACTGCGCCGTTCGCTGGGCTTCTGCGATTTCTTCCAGCGTATTGTGAACGCCCAACGCGAGCATGCGTTCCGTGTAGGTGTGGGGGTATAGGCCCAGGGCCGTCTTGTACGCCTTTCTGATCATCGCGTCAATCTTGATCTCCGCCGCTTTCCAATTGTGGAACAACGCTACGTAAGAGATGTGGCTGACTGCAAACGGCTGGGTGAGTCGTAGTAGACTGTCTTCTCGCATGCCCTGGTACCGCGTGGCCACCTTCTTGAGTAGGCGGGTGGAGCTTCTGTACCGTCACATTGTTGCGGTTCAAGTCCTGGAGGTGCAGCCCCAAAACTCTGAGTGTCTGCACGTGCGGTATCGGCGTTCCGCCTTGGGTTACCACGTTGATGTTCTGCGTTGTCGGGCGTCGCGCACTTCGCGGTGAGATCACTAGCAGTTCCGACTTGGTTGGTGAACATTTGAGTCCGGTGGGTCATAGGTGTTCTTCTACGGCGGTGACGGCTTCTTGGAGGGCTGCCTCGATCTGGCTGTCGCTTCCTCCCATAGACCACAGCGTGATGTCGTCCGCGTAGATCGTGTACTTGATGTTTCTAACGCGTTCCAATTCGCCGCAGCAGACACTGGAGTACTCACAACGTCGGGAAGCATATGGTGCAAGTCACCCACACAAGCCGAGGAGTTTGCAATCGCACTGGCACTAGCGATCCCGGATTGCCGCACAGTCCTCAGCGACTCGAAGACGGCAATAGTCAACTTTGCTACAAACAACGTCCATGGAACCACTGCTAAAGTATGTTCAACTATAGCAAGACCGGAAACCAACATTACTGTCAAGTGGTTCCCTGCGCACGCCGGGGAGCTGGACGTGGGCCCGAACCGCAACGAGGAGGCAGATACGGAGGCACACGCGCTAACTAGCTGCGGGTCTCTGTCAACGCATTCCTCGGAGCCGCAACGACCCGATGCCGAAGACGGAGAGTATTTTATCACAACCTATGCCGACGTTCTGCAGTGGTACAGAACGAGCAGACGTTTCTACCCACCGCCTCACCGAGACCTACAACGCAGAGAAGCAGCCACACTACAGCAGTTGCAAGTACAAGCCATATGGACCCCCGTCTGGGCAAAGCACGTTTGCCCGGAGGTTTACACTACTGATGTATGCCAACACTGCAAGAAGGCGCGAGCCACCCAGAGACACCTCCTCTGGGACTGTGCACCACCGCCGGGTAACCAAGAAGTAATGCCAACTGCCATAAGCAGCAAAATCATCAGCCGAGAGCCAGGCAAACAAAGAGACGTGGTCCAGCACGTGCTTAGCTTCCTGGAACGCCAGTGGCCGAAAGCGGCGCCCCCACGGGTTTGACGCGAGTAGGTTGCTGCTCTGGGACGTCCGAGCACGCTAGTGTCTCGCTTTAATCCCCCTACCCCTTCCCCCTTTATGCCGGATCGTCAATAAAGTTGTTTCACTCACTCACTCAAATAGGGTGTGCGGCACTTAGGATACTCTCCCATTTCTTCGTCGTGTCACTTCAGTGGGTACCATCACGTGTTCCTGGCGTAAAGATTTTGGGGCAGGCTTTGGTGCTTTCACTAAATTCGAGAAATAGCATCCCCACCCAAACGTGGTTGGCATTTTGTGCATGCGCAGTGGTCTTGACGCTATTTCTTTGGGGCCGTAAACTTTTGGGGCCCCTATTCGAAAACTACCTTTTGACAGTGACTCCTTTTTCGTATATCCTTTCCTCTCGCACTCTCATTGTATTTGTGGCCGTATTCTCTGAATGCAGCTCCTTTAGTCTTCGAGACACAAAAACGCATACTTTGGTTCAGTTTATGTTGTCCTGACATTTGGATCGTTAGTTATTCAGTGTTACTTTTTTCAGATTTCTGCCGCTGGAAGCAGCATGAAGAGAGAAAGTGTGCTTTGTCGCCACCACCAGCGGGAAAACGATGAAAGGCGGTCGCATCAAACGGTTGTATGTGTGTCATCGATCTGGCAGTTACATCCCCAGTGGCAAGGGCCGTAGGAGGCTTAAGTCTCAAGGTAGCTGCAAAATTAACGCGCACTGTATGTCAACACTGTCCACCGTACAAAACATGCAAACTGGCATTGTCATGCTTGTCTACCAAAAAAACCATTATGGGCATGAGATAGACCTGGGCCACTTGCGGTTAAGCAAAGAGGAGAGACGAGCCATTGCACAGCAACTTGCTCAAGGCGTGCCTGTTGAAACTGTGCTGAAGAGCCTGAAGAAATCTCTCGGGAGGGAGCTTCAGAAAATACACCTGATCACCCGGAGAGACCTCTATAATATTGCCAGGCGTGAACTTGGAGTGACATTGCCTCAACTTAAGGAGGGACTAAACACACCGTACTTGAAAGATGTGAAGCTTAAGCTGCCGTCAGAGTCGTCCAATAGCTGTTCGTATTATTTGGACAAAGACATCGACGAATCTGCTGACCATGCACCTGAAGAAAGCGAAAACCATCTCGTTAACCTTCCTGGTGTTGGATTCCAGATCAGCAACCAGCTTCCACTGTCACCCGTAGACATTGGCAAGCAGGGCACTGCACCATTGGTCTTCACTTCCTTGATTCAAACTGATCAGAATGGAAGGGTTATCATTTCCAGAAATTCTGCAATCACTCTGCAAACCAAAAGCAACTCAACATTACCTTCCTTTAGAGAGAGTGAAGCAAGAGGGAGTGGAACTCAACAGAGCCTATTAAAATTCAACAGGAATGATATTCAACCGGTGAAGCAGCTTTGCTCAGATAGTTACTCCCCTAGGGGTGAGTATTCACTACCAGCAAGCCAGGCAAAAAAAGGTGTCGTGGAAGCAATGCATGAGCTGCACACGAAGATCACCAAATATTCTGGAAGCGAGGACAAGCTTCATCACATAGAAAGAGAGATTCGGGGACTCGCTCGTTTTCTGGACATTGGAGTGGTCAATTGGGAGACTGGGGACTGTGGAGTAATGGAAGAAATAAGTTTTGATGATGAGGAGGAGCCTCAATTACAGGACTTGTCAGAATCATCGTACTTTCGAGACACGTCAGAGGGCCAGATCACTTCTACAGCTAAGCAGAAGAGCAAGCCATGTAGGCAAGACCATGTGTACTCGAAGCTGAGTGAATGAGTGCTGTGTGCTGCCTTAGGAGAGTTATGAATACTGACTCGTGAGATGTTTATCGAGGTCTGTTTTCTTTTTCAATATTGAGTGGTTTGGTGCATCATTGACCAGAGCTCCCTCTGGGCTGTGCAGCTGTTGCTGCACCTATGTAGCTGTGTTCTTGTGAGTTGTGTCGCTGTTCATCACTGTAGCTTTGCAGTATCAAAGAAAGTCGCAGTAATATGTTTTGGCTCGGGTCACTTGTGTGGCAGCTAGAGCACATTTCCGGCAAAGTGAAAATTTTGTTTCAACTGGACTAGTACTTCAGGTTTGACGCAAAAGCAGCTGTCAAGGTAGAACATGATTTGTTCAGATGAATACTGTTGGTAACTCCTGAACTAATAAGTTGCTAGGCATGCAACATATTACTGTGTTTCTTACCTTTTTTTCATGGCTTGTTCATTTGTGTTGTTTTGTTCCTCAGGCTATAAAATGTGCATAGTTGCTTCTTGAAGCCCAGTGTGTCTTGCTTATGGTTGGTATTCTAATTACGCATTGCAATAATGGTTTCTTGAAAAGCACCTACTTGGGTACCAAAGTGCTTTTCCATTGGAAATGCACCTAGTTTATCTTGCCTAGCTTGAACAGATTGATTTATTTATCACTCTTTGTAAGTGCAATTTAGTGAAAGTACAGCTAGCTTTAATGATCTCCCATCAAATCTTGTCTTTACAAAAAAGTTTTTTTTTTTTTCAGGTGTGGTGTCAGTGACATCAATAGTTGTCATAGGGCAGCTAACAGGCAGTTTTGGCAGAGTTTCTGTGGTTTGCTTTGTCTGGTGCTGTTTATGCCAATACCTTGCATGCAACAGCTCAGTGGCAGCACGAGTGTCTGTAAGCACAGTGCCCATACTGGCAGTGCAATGTACAGTGTTCGCAGAATGAAACACTTCTTAACTTGTAGTATAACAGCCGGCATTCCCAACTCACGGGGGTAACAGCTGTGCAAATTGTTCCAATTTGATACAATTTTCTATTTATGCACCGAGCTGCATCAAAATGATGAGATTTATTGAAATTGCACCGCGCTGTGCCAAAATTTTTGACTAGCCTCAAAATTTGCTCAGTTGCGCGAATTTCAGCGACAAATGGGGGCGATGTAGGCCACCTGTGGCTTGCATCCACAGTTATTCAATCATACCAGCTGCGAAACTCCCCAAAGACTCCATGTATACAAATTCGCACACGTAAGTGGCCCTGACGTCAGGAGTAAACAGATTGTTGCCCCACTTTTTGATCAGCGTTCGTGCTATAAAACGCGTTATTACAGCGAAAGCTGTTATGAGATCACAACAGGAGTCACGTGCGGCACTGTAGTTGTCTGTGTTCCCGCCGGTGTCCGTAACCACTATTGCACGAAAAAAAAAAACAAATGAAAAAACACGAAGGACATAATCGGATTCGATCCCAGGTTCACTGCGTGCCAGCCCAGTATTCTACTGCTGAGCTATGCGGGTGCTTGGGACTCGGTCGTGAGCTTGCTTTAGGCCGGCTTGATGTTGGGAGAGGAATTGCCTTAATATAAGTGATAAAGCATTTTAGAACAGCAAAAAAAGAACCAGGCGTCACACAATGCGAATTGTGTAATGAGTGGGTCGTGTGATGCTCCAACCTACTACAACAGCTTGTTCTTCGTCAGCTATTAACTGTGGGAGATACCCACTTCAGGCGTAGTTCTTCATCGTTGTCAGCCACTGCAAGAAACAAAAAGTTCGCACAACATTCGTTACAAGTGTTTAGCGGATGCCACTCTTCTCTGAAGAATGACGAAGGATAGCATAGCATGACGAAGGATAGCATAGCACAGTGTGGCCTACTACACTGAAATTATTATTATTTATGGTGTAGTGGGTACCCAGCAAGTGCGCTTCTAGCATCTACCCAAAGAGTCAGAAAAGGCTCTGAAAGGGCGGTGTTCCAGCATTGCTGTGCTGTGGGTTCTGTGCAGGCTTGGTGATTTTTACAGCGAAGGCTGTTATGAGATCAAAACTCCTGTCACGCGCTGCCATGGTTGTTTGCCGCCAGTGTCCATAACCACAACGTACAAAATAAGAAAAAAAAAACCTAGTACCAATGACACAGTGAGGCTCGAACGCGGGTTTGCTGGGCGCCAGCCCAGGATTCTACCACTGAGCCATGCGGGTGCTTGGGACTTGTTGACAAACTTGCCTTGAGTAGGCTTGGTGTGGGGAAAGTTATCGCGTTAATACGACTTATAGAGTGTTTTAAAACAGCGAAAGAACAACCAGTTGCTGCACAATGCGAATGGCGTAGTAACTAGTGAGTCGTTCAATACTCCAAGCCATTGCAAAAGCTTGTTTTCCTTCACCCATCAACTGCGGCGCATACCCACTTCAGGCACAATTCCTCATCGTCATAGCCACTGCATGAACAATTGGCACAAAATTTCTTGCAAGTGTTTGGCACATACCACGTTTCTCATAAGAATGACGGAAAATAGCATAACAAATGCCAGCCTACTAAACAAAAATTTTTATTATTAATGCCTTAGTGGGTATAAAGCAAGTGTGCTTGCAGCAATTATTCATTGAGTGTATAGAAAAGGCTTTGAAAGGCTGCTCTTCTAGCTTTCACTGTGACAGTGCTGCACTTTACGCTCAGGGCTGGCGTTTTTTTTTTTTTTGTATTTTGCGTTATTGCTCCCAAATAGCGCGACAGTCTGCTAACTCCCTAAAAATCAGGCTTGCTGTGTGTCCGGACTTTGGACCGCAGTTTTGCAACTGGTATGAATAAATAACTCGGGATGAATGATTGGTATGATCAAATAAATTCTCAAACTCCGTCAAAGCATTTGAGAGGTGTGGTAAATGCTAATTGGACTTAATCACATGTTTGCTAGTAGGGGTGATTCAAGATACTATTTAAATAGCAGTGGTCCTTTCCTATTCACTTGGCACGATTTAGGAAATGGTGAATGTTTGTAATTTTTTTTTACTTATGTAAGCCTTCTTTTTCATACTGCTTCAAATTTGGTTTTTCGTGATAAATAATGAATGTTTTGTTCTCAATAACCTGCTCAAAATTCGTACTTTACAGCCCTAAAAGTAGTACTTTGCTGCTCCGAAAATTGCTCCAAATTCTGTTTCAGTTGTTGCACCCCTGACATTTCCTTGAGATAACCACATCATGCTTCTAGAAATCTTGTGATGAAATGTGGTGTTGGCTCTTGAAAGTGAGCAAGCCAGTCTTACAGAAATGTGACACTAACTGGAGGTTGTGGAAATGAAAGCATGTGCATTAGTTAGTCCTAAACTGTTGTGTTTCATTCCAGGAGCACTGTAAAGTGCGATTCGTGCTTGGCTATATAGAGCCAGTCTAGTGGAGGACAAGGGTGTGAGCACTTAACTCTTCCATCATTTTACAAACATGGACTTCATGTCACACGGTGACTTGCTGGCTGAAAATCATAATCACTTTGCAGTCACCTCAACGTGTAAAATGTAAGATGTATGTAGGTGACTCTCAGCCAAAATGGTCTGATATTCACCTGTACATGAGCATAGATTCTGTAAGGTTCTTTATTGATTTTAGAATGAGCACGATTTGAAAGAGATGCCTCCAATCAAACGGTATGTGTAGACTATGAGTTGAAGAAAAATTGCTCTATGTTAGGTTTCTTCTTATACTGTTACATACGTGGGAAAAACTAGCAACTAGACAGACAGTTCTATGCCTCACTCCTCACCCAATGAGACTTGGTGCCCGTCTTCAGTTTGTGTGCAGTTACATTAGGCATTCCTATTTCGCATTGTGTACTGTACTTTAACGCTTTTTTCTGCAAGTGCTGATAGTTCAATAACGTCCAGCAGCTTTATTCATGTAAGGTGCAAATCCACGCCAGTTTAAGAAGCCATAACCAGGCAGAAGGTTGTGTGGGTGCCAGGTCGCACCTCGAGGGGCTGCAGGATATTCTCGCGCTCTCTGAAACTGCTTGTAGGAGACAACTAAAGCCCGAGCGATGATGTCAAACACATTGAAAATCAGCAGGAAGGACATGCCCACGTACATCCCCATGATGCTTCCCATGCCACTGATCAGACGGGGTACCTGCAGCGGGCAGAGTATTGCAAAATGCAGAGTATTGCAACTTGTTATGCAGCTTAGCCTAGACATAATGAAATCGCACATCTGAAAAAAAAAGTTGTTTTTCAGCTGCAGTATTGGTCTTGCACATTCCTAGAGTCACTCGACTACGTGTGAGGCCGTTGATTTATGTTAAAATTTATTAAAAATTTTCTGACCATTTTGTAGATATCTTGTAGCGTCTCGGTTGATTTAAATTTGAACACCACCACAGACAACTACAGTTCAACCCCTTCATGAGAGACACGTACTGGAAAGCAGTTTTCGTCCCTCAAATAGGGTGTCTCTTAAAATAGGGTGCCCCTTTCCCACTTGCTGACCAACCCCTATTTCAATGCAGGCTGCTGTCTATTGCATGCTCTGGCCTGTTGCATGAGTGCCTCTTACAGAAGGGTTCGACTGTATCACAAAATCTGCACAGTGCTGCAAGGACTGGGGTACAGACCGTACAGCAGTCACTTAACAAATGCAAAATAAAAATGGGGCAACATTCTATGCACATTGAGCCACCGAAGTTCTTTTTCTCTCCAACAACACAATTTAGTATTGTGAAAATTGTTACATTTCAAATAAAATATTTAAGTTGTCTGACTGCATGACCAGATATTTTTTATGCTTCAATTACGTGCGTGTGTGTGTGTGTGTGTGTGTGTGTGTGATCTATTAAACAATAATACCAAGGAATGTATAGGGGAAGTTAATGTACCCAATTGTGATGTAAATGTGAAGAAAGAAAAGTGGGTGAAAAGATAACTTACCGTGAGCAGGAACCGAACCTGCGACCTTCGAATAACGCGTTAGATGCTATTCCACTGAGCTCCCATGGCGACCATCCCCCCAGCCACTTTATAGGGTTTATATGTGAATTTAAACGTGGATGGATGGATGAATATGGCTGTAGCCTTTAGATCGGGCGGTGGCTAGCGCCACCAAGCCGTAATACCTAATGAACCAAAAACTATATTTATTTTTTTTCCCTTAAAAAGTGAGTTTGAGGATTCGTACTTTGCAGTGAAGAGTTTAATTTTCACTCGTGCCTTGACTTTAGCCACCAATCAGATAACCTCCTTCTAGTTAAGTCTACCCGCTTAAAGTTTATTTTGCCCTCCCGGTCCCTAAACCCCAGTGCTTTGAAAAACTCTGCGGCATCATCCTGAACTCTAGGGTGAAGCCCTTTACAGAACATTATCAAGTGTTCGGCAGTTTCTTCTTCCTCTCCACACGAACTGCATACTGTGTCTACCCCTTCGTATTTGGCCCGATATGTCTTGGTACGCAGTACTCCCGTCCTGGCCTCAAACAGTAGAGAACTACCCCGAGTATTATCATAGATCCTTAGGCGGAAATGTTGTAGGCCCGTGTGCTCTGATTTGGGTGCACGTTAAAGAACCCCAGGTGGTCTAAATTTCTGGAGCCCTCCACTACGGCGTCTCTCATAATCATATAGTGGTTTTGGGACGTTAAACCCCACATATCAATCAATCATAGATCCTTTCCTTGGCAATTTCCTGCTTAAAAGTTCGATAGATCTCTAGTGCGGACTTCTTAATCATGCCCATTCTCCGCATGTCAGTCTCCGTTTCCTTCACTTTCTTCTTAACCGATAGTTCTTTTTGGTTTGGCCACCTGCTGTTTTCTCAGTATTTACCAGTCAACTTCCTGGTTCGCTTCCTCCATTTTGTATCGACATTCTTCATGTACAAGTAGCTGAAAACCTTCCTAGCCCAACGCTCTTCCCCCATTTCTCTCAATCGCTTCTAAAATTTTATCTTGCTGCTAGCTTCCCTGCACTCAAATGATGTCCGTCCCATATCACTTTGTACTCCCTGGTTTGGTGTATTCCCGTGAGCTCCTGAAGCAAGCCTACCTATTCCACGTTGCTTAATTTCTAATCTTGCTTGAACTTCTGATCTCATGCACAAGACCGCATTGCCGAACGTCAGCCCAGGAACCATGACCCCTTTCCATATTCCTCTCACATCATCATACCTACTGTAATTCCACAGTGCCCTATTTTTCATGACTGCTGCATTCCTGTTACCTTTAATCGTCACGTATATTTCTTGTTCCCTCAGATACTCGGTCCCATTGCTTATCCATACGCCCAGATATTTGTATTTATCTATTATCTCTAGCGTGACCTCCTGTATTCTAAGCTCACTACCTTTATTATCGTTAAAAATAATGACTGCTGATTTTTTTACTGAATCTGAAATCTATCTCCCTCATTACCGCATATGTCCACCAATCTCTGTATATGTTCCTTGTTGTCGGCCATTAGCACTATATCATCTGCGTACATTAATGCTGGTAGTGCCTGATCAATGAGTTTTCCTTGTTTGACTAAAGAGAGGTGACGAAGATGTCGACAAGTATGAATAAAAAAAAAGAGAGAGAGAGACCGTCTTTATTAAATGGGTGGCCAGGTTCGTTTGGTTCATAAATGTAAGGAGAGCTCAGTGGGCCTGGTCCCGTCGGGAAGCACTACCACTCGGAAAGAGGTAGTCGTCTAGAGACGCGCACTTGAGTCCTAGGAATTTATATTCCTTAATCAGCAAAAACCGCTGCGTAGCAAATGTGGGACAGTGCACTACGAGATGCGAAGTGTTGCATGACCAGCACAGCGTGATGCACGCTACGGTCCTTAGAATTGCTTGTGTATGCCTTGTCTAGTAAAAGATATACATACAAAATATTGACGGGTTGTTATGGTGGCTCAGATATGCGCAATAGTTGCTTTTTAATGGACAATCGCACAAGTATGGACGCTGAACCTTGAACCTTGAGCTATGGACGCTGAGTATTGGTGGGCGCTGCGGATGGGGCCGGTCGTTTGGGGTATCGGCTGGTCACTCCGGTGCCTTCTAGAATGCCGTTAAGGGTAGACAAACAGACAAAGGTACAGGCAGACCAAATTTTTTCGCGTCGAAGGTCCCCAAGAAAGCCTATCGTCTTTAAAAAGAGCATTGATGATGGAACTGACGAAATCAAGTAGACGCGGGAAACGCGCCGCTCTCTCCGTGAAATTCGCCTCGCTGCGGTGACATTGAACATTTGACGTCTTTCTCCACTACGTGGTGGCGATCGTCGAATAGCGCCTATAGTGGCACGAGGAAAAGTTATGCGCAACTGTGCTGTTTGCGGCAGCATAAACAGAGACTCTAGCTTTCCCGCTTATACCATGTGGCATCTCGCGGCAAGATAGTCGCTTTCGATTCTATGAAAGGATAACTGATTGATATGGGGGATTCAACGTCCCGAAACCACCATGAGAGACGCCGTAGTGGAGGGCTTCAGAAATTTCGACCATCTGGGGCTTTTTAACGTGCACCCATATCTGAGCACACTAGGCTACAGCATTTTCGTATCCATTGAAATAGCAGCCGCCGCAGCCTGCGGGTCAGCAGCAGAGTACCTCAGCCACTAAACCACCGCAGTGGGGCTATGAAAAAATCATCATTAAAGTATATACGCGAAATATTTCTTATCTAGAAAATCAAATTTACACCAGTGCTGCAGGGTTATTTTTACGTTTTCACATTTTTATAAATATGTGACATCAAATTCTTTTCTTATATCTCAATCTCAAATCTGAATTTCATATTTCTGGATTGTCCAAGCCAGCAAGGCAGAATTAGGGAGAGGAGGTAGAGGCTCAAGCACACTTGCGATTTTTTTTTTCGTCTTTTTGATCTCAGTGTATGTACGTGCGCACTACAAAAACAAACACATGGATGGGTGGGCGAAACACCCATGTGTAGTTAACAATTGACGGAAAACGCCGTGCCAGAACCAGGCGGCAATAAAGTGACAATTTGATATTGGGCACATGTGGAAAAACAGCTGCATTGGAGCGCTCGAATCGTTGTACTTGCCGTCACTTTGGGGTCGTTCCTCCTGCGGTACTCTTGCGCACTCGCTAAGTAGACGACGACTTCTGTCAGTACATTGCGGTGGTCCCTGGACAAAAAAAAAAAGGGGGGGGAAAGGAAGAGCCGACTTTAATTCTTAACTCATGTGTCTGGTAGAGACCTGCATTTCTGGGTGCAGCGCGAAATCGACGAAGACGGATGAGCCCGTATTCGTCGATTTCGCACCATACCCAAAAATGCTGCCGTACCAACTGGCCCAACTTTCATTAGCATATGTATAGAGCTATTGCGTGTACTATCGCGCTCAGTTTGAGCTACACCACGCGAGCGCGTGGCCGAGCGCGCTGCAATGTTGTAGGTTGTTCACTAGCGTCGATCGTGACATATTTTCGAGTTATCGGGAGAGGGTTTGGCTGATCCTGCGAATGTACATCACCCTCACATGCTTCCTTTTACCCTCGCCCTTCTTTTTTTGGAAGAACCTTTTGCGCTTCGTTTTGCTTGCTGATTCTGTCTTTACTGAAAAAAAAAAATCGAGCACAATGCAGTGACTTCACCACCCACAAGACTTGTCGTGCGAATCTTATCAAAGATTGAGCGTTAACTTCATGCAAGAATGATTGTGAAAGTACTGATTTCCTTGAAATGGGTACTTTCAAATCACGTCGTGCTTCTCAAGAAAATAAAGAGCCGGCGACGACTCGGGCTGTGCGGTATTTTCAGTTATAATGTTTAGCTGAGCTGTGCTGACAATGCACATCCTGTTGCCGTTAGTACCGTTTCGGTGATCGCTAGCAACATTTATTCTATGGGCGCGGCAGCTGTTACTTTGCTTGTTTACAACTACGCAGATAATGCGTTTTAATAACACTAGTAATGAACATATGCCACTCTCCAGTCAGTTCGCCAAGAAAATGGGGAGGTAGGAAGCGCCTTTTATGGATACGTCAACGTGGGATCGTGTTCAGTGTTCTCGAGTAATAAACTTCCCTGACTTTCCAAAATAACTGTGTGGTCATTAAAAGAGATCAAAACACTGCTCGAATAAAAAAAAAGGTAACTGATATTTAAGCGAGAACAAATGCTGTGCTTTTTTTTCCTTTTTTTATTCTTGTCTAATATCTATTAAGTGTTGCTTTAAATGGCGATAAAAAGTCAATTTCTCGCAGGAACATAATACCATGAGTACTGTAGGAAGGCAGAAGTTGTGCACAAAAATAAAACAAAATGAAGTTACACAAGATGCATAGCACAAGAAGTAACAACATGCACGAGAATTCCTATTCCGGCCAGTAACTTCGTCGATGGTGCTTGGCTGCGGACCCAATGCTGAACGGCTGCTGATGAACCGATGACCCGTCGGCACTGATAGTAGTAAGACGCAAGAATTCTACTGACGGGAAAGGAAAGCAGATGAAGCGGTCACCACGCCTTAGTAGTGGGTCATGGCCCCTTGCACGGCAATCACATCCTGCACCAGTCTGGACGGTAGTGACGCGTACAAATTGTCAATAAAACTGCGTTTATTTTGGAGGCGTATCCATTCTTTTTCGACAGTGCTCCATAGCTCATCAGTGGATGAACTGTGTAGCCCTATTCTACACAGCCTGACCTTCATTCTGTCTCATGCGGCCACAATGATGTTGAGGTCTGCCCTTTTGGGGACCCATTTCAGGCACCGCGCCCCTCGCATGTTCAGGAACTCTTCAACAACCTTTGCAGTGTGAACAGGTGACAAGTCTTGCTGAAACAAGAAGTCCCCGCCAGGAAAAGGCCCGTTCAACGCGTAAGGTATCATGACATAATCGAGGATGTCACAGTACTTTACCGATGTCAGGTGTCCCTCAATGTGGTGCAACACACCATGCAAGCCCATCACGGAACATAGCGCCCCAGACATTCACAGCCGTGCGTCCGCTCGATGATACATCCTGCACGTAGAGGTGGTCGTAGCGGGCATTGACAGGGCGCCACACACGCTGCTTTTGGTCCCATCGTGTGGTGAACGTGGACTCGTCAGAAGAAGAACATAAACTTTATTTGTCGAATCCAGACGATTCGAGTCCGGCGTTTTTTAGTGGGCCTGGGCACCCACCGCAGATTCGGTTCCGAGACATTTTCTCGAAGCGGCTTCCTCGGCACGCTGGACTGCCCAGAGTTGTGCTGTCAGGTTCGAGCTGAGCAGTGCGGCCTTCCGACGCGAGCGGAGGCTGGCGGTGGAAGAGTTAGACGAATCGGCACTGTTCGAATTGACACTCCTGACACTCCCACAGCATGTGACTAAGGGTGGCAACCTCGCCACATGACGTGCATCTGTTTGTAGTGTATATGTCTGGATACATGGCGTGCATGAGTCTGGGTTTCTGTATGAATCTGTTTGCAATTGTCTGAAGTGTACCGTTTGCGTTCTGTTTAGCCTTTCGTGAGGGGACGGGTATATGCGTCTTTGTAACTGGTAATGTGTGGTGATGTCGTGAAACCTGGTCATGCGATCCTGTCACGCCCAGATGTCTGCAGTTCTCCGCGGGGGCTCGTCGTCCTCCGGCGATGCTCGGTGAGTGAGGCCTCGAGCAACCCGGTGAGCCGCTTCGTTGGGGCTGCTCATTCCGGTATGTGCCGGGATCCATAACAGGTGCCTTCGGTTATCGAAGTCGACCTTTCCTGGATGTATGGGATGTCGTTGGAAAATGTGAAACGCCTCTTGCGAGATGCGTCCGTTGGCAAAATTGCGAATTGCTGTTTGCGAATCACTAATCACGTATGTGGCATTGGTCTGTGTGAGGGCCAGTGCTATAGCCGCTTCCTCTGCTGCTTCAGCGTGTGCTGTGTTCACAGTGAGGCTTGTGATGTACTTGCCACGATGGCCGGTAACTACCGCCACGAAACTCTTTTTATTGGTATAGCGCAGCATCAGTGAAAACCGCTTCAGTGTCGTTGGAGTAGCTTTGAGTAATGCGTTGTGTCCTGGCTTTACGCCGTCCTGTATGGTGTTGGGGGTGCACGTTGCGAGGCAATGGGGGTACGTATACTTGCTCGCGTACCGATTTTGGAATTTCGACTTTGATGCCGTGCTGCGTATGGTACGTGATGCCGAGTTTTTCGAGTAGGTGTTGGCCTGGGCGGGTCTTGGATAGGCACTCGAGCTGGGAAACTTGTTGCGCCTCCACGACTTCCTCGAGGGTGTTATGCAACCTTAGATTTAGGAGTTTGCTGGTGCTAACTCCGGGCGCCAGTCCCAACGCGAACTTGTACGTCTTGTGTATCAGGGCGTTAAGCTTGTCTTTTTCCGCAACTGTCCATTTGTGAAACGGGGCCGTGTACATTAGTTCTGCATGAAATAACAAAGGCTTGTATGAGTCGTATGACGCTGCCTTCGCGCATGCCCACATGTTTGTTCGTGATGCGTCGGATGAGTTGCATCGTGCTCGTGGCATTTGCCATTATCTTGCGCAGTGCTTCACCATTGCCACCGTTCTGCTCAATCATCATTCCCAGTACCCGGATCTTCTTACCATTGGGATTGGTGAGCCGTTTGATGATGTTAGTTTGATTTCTTGTTTTTCTGAAGGTACGTAGTCTTTGGGCGGGCGTCCCTTTTTCATCGGTCTATATAGCAGTAATTCGGATTTTTCGGCCGAGCAGGTGAGTCCCGTGCCTACGAGGTAATGTTCCGCACATTCTATGGCCACCTGCAAGCGATGCTCGATCTCTCCGTCACTTCCAGTTGTCGTCCAGATCGTAATATCATCCGCGTATAGCGTGTGGTGCAGTCGATCAATTTGATGTAATCGCTCGGGTAACCCCAGCAGGACGAGATTGAAGAGCATCGGCGAGATCACCGAGCCCTGTGGTGTACCCGAGCTTCCAATGTTGATTTGATTTGATTCTAGTTGTCCCACTCGCATGCGTGCGGTTGTTCCCGTGAGGAAGTCTCGGACGTAGTTGTACACTCCCATTCCGAGGTTCAATCTGTCTATTTGTCGCAATATGGCGTCGTGACGAACGTTATCGAAGGCCTTCTTCAGGTCCAGGCCAAGGATGGCTCTCGTTGAGCACCCAGGATTTTCTATGATTTGATGTTTTAGTTGCAGAAGAGCGTCCTGTGTGGAGAGATGTCTTCTGAACCCAATCTTTGTGTGTGGTAATAGGTTGTTGTCCTCGAGGTAATCTGTTAGTCTATTCAGGAACGCATGCTCCATCAGTTTATCTACACATGATGTTAGGGAGATAGGACACAGGTTCTGCAGCTGCAGTTTCTTGCCGGGTTTCGGTATAAGTAGGATCTGTGCTTCTTTCCATGGCTGGGGTAACTTTCCACGCACCCAACACTCGTTAATAGAATATGTGAGTTTCTCTAGCGATCTGTAATCGAGGTTGCGCAGTGCCCTGTTCGATATTCGATCTAGGCCTGGGGCTGACTTGGTATTGAGTTTGACGAGGGCCGCCTCGATTTCGGAAATTGAGAATTCTGCGTCTAGGATGGCGTTGCCTTCTCCCCTGTAGTCCGGATGTATTTGCGGGAGCGTTTGGGATATGTAATGGAGTTCCGCTTCCCGTAGGAAATCTTGCTCCGTTCCCCCGTAAGCGTGTATAATTTTGCTTATGCCTTGCCTCTGTGAAGTCTTGGTGTTCGCGGGATATAGGAGGTACCGCAGTATCTGCCATGTGCGACTCGTAGTGAGCTGACCATCCATATGCTCGCATTTCTCTTCCCATTGCTGTTGTTGCAGGTTAAGTGCGTGCTTTTCTATTTCTTTTTTGAGCTGTGCTATTCGTTTTCGCAGTCTCCTATTATGTCGTTGTCGTTTCCAACGGCGATGCAGTTGGGTCTTGGCTTGCCACATGTGCAGTAACCGGGTGTCTATTCTATCAAGCCCAGCTGTTGACGGCATCATTTGCGTCGCCCTCTCGATGTTCCGCCGAAGTTGGTCGGTACATTGCTCAATGTCTTTGATGACTTCAATCTGTTGCTTGTCTCGATTTTTTCGTAGTAGTTCCCAATTGGTGATCTTCATTTGGCGACCGGCATTGTGTTCCTGTGGGCAGCCTTCTGCTTCTATAGAGATAATGTAATGGTCACTGCCCAAGTCTTGCATGGTGTTTCTCCAAGTCACCTTTCGTTTATTGCACGTAAAGGTAAGGTCCGGTGTGGTGTCAGTGCTGACGCTGTTGCCCTGCCTAGTTGGTGCCGCTGGGTCAGTGACCAGCTCGAGTCCGGCGAGTTGCGCCGTTTCCCACAAATGCCTGCCTTTCGGCTGATCATGTTTGTAACCCCACGCCGTATGCACCGCGTTGAAGTCGCCTCCAACGAAGAGTTGTTGCCCCTGGGCGATATCGAGTGCTTGTTTGAAGAGGACGTGAAAGCGGTGTTTGCGGCATCTCGGACTGCTATAGACGTTGAGTGCGAAGATGCTGTCGGGCGTCTTACGCGGTGGAATTAGCTCTACGAGGACGTTTTCAATATCCTTGACTTGGGTGTCGTGTTCGATAACCGTGAGCTCTCGCTTGACCAGTTTAGGGACGTTTGGATTCTCCTCCTTGCCTGTTATAGACTTGTACCCTGAAAGTTTGGCGGGGCCGTTTGTTTCCTACAGTATGATGACGTCTGGCCGTTCGGGGATCGTTTTCTGGTATTGTTGTAGGTGCGCTCGTTTGTTTTTGTAACTTCTGCAGTTACACTGCCATATTATATGTTTTTGTTTCGAAGAGTGTCTTGTCATGGTTATGTGGTACTACATGTGTGGCGCCGCTTCACTATGCGACGTCACCAGCACGCTGTTGGCAGCTTCTAATCTGGACAATCTGAGATAAATGCTCTCCAAGCTCTGCTGAATCGTGCGCGTGATAGTCGCGGTGATAGTTTCCTCGAGACTGCTCACGCGAGCCTCGAGTGCTTTCACTCGGGTGTCGCCTGTTGCTGCGCGCGTACGCTTGGAACGTACTGACCTTTAAAGGGAGATAGCCGGCCCACGTTTAGTATCAAGGCCTTCGACCTCACCGTCATCTATGAGTTCTTCTTGTGTTTCCTGCATTGCCTGTTGATCAGTCTCGCTGTGAGCGGCAGACTGGAGCTTTTGTATGAGTTCGTCTTTTGCGTCAAGCTGTGCCTGCATGCATTCTATTTGCTTTTGCATAGTTTGTATCGTCTGTGTTAACTGAGCTATCTCCGTCTCTATCTTAGTGTGTGTTTTGCCGCCAGCCTCCGCGTTTGTTGCGCGTTTTCCTTTGACCGCATCTGCAAAGCTCACCGAATCAGTTGCCTTGGCGTCCCTCGTTGGGGTCCGTCCAGGTGTTCGGCTGCGAGCTCGGCGTTGCTGCTGCTTTCGGGGTCCCGGTGTACGGCTACGAGATCGGGAGTGGCTTCGACTGCGTGTCCGGGATCTTGAACGGGGCTTGCTGGTGGAATAGTCGGCGGCAGTGGCCTCTGCCTCCTCGTTGGCCCTGCGTCGTTCCCATTGTCTCTTCGTCACGATGTAGGGCGTTTTGTACCTTGCACGGCAGTTGCGGTTCGCCGTCATGTGTGCGCCCCCGTACAGCTTGCAAAGGGGGGAACACTGGTGGTTGGGGCCTGGGTTAGGGGCGTCACAACCACGACACACTTTGTCCTTGGGCTTTGGGCACACGTCCATGCGGTGACCAAGTCTCCCGCAGCAGTGACACATGTCGACTTGCTTGCGATACAAGGTGCAGCGAAGGAGAACGCCGCCGTACCTGACGTAAGTGGGCACTCGCGGTCCTTCAAACGCCCCTATGACGGTCGTGGTGTTACTGAGCCGTTTGGCTGCCAGGGCGTAAGGGTTACGTGCGTGAACGATGCTGGTGTGAATGGACTTGGCGTCTTCTTCCAACGGGATGCCTTTGATTACTCCCTTCACCGCGTTGTCGGGGGCCGTCTCGTACGCACTAACCTAGGGGTGGTGGTCGCCGATGGTGATGACTTGAAGCTGCCTGTACTTATCGGTGTGAGAGGCATGCGGTGTGTTCACGACGATGATGTTTTGATGGTTGTTGGAGCACACCGTGTCCTCCCCTGCTTCATGCGCCGGTACGTTGGCCACGCGGTAAATCGCCGATGCGAGGCGCACGATTCCAGTGGTGGCCACGTCAAGGCCTCCTCGTGTTCGTATCACGATCTTGAAATCGCTCCGTGGGAGTAGTGGCATTTCGCCCTTTCTAATGACTTGCTGTTTGATGTTACGCGGTTGTCGACGCGAACGCTGTCGGTTGCAGTCCACTCCCTCGCCGGTGCAGGAGGGGGCTCCGTTCTGGGTGTTGCTCTGCGCGTTTGCCCGGTTAACTTGGGTCTTAGATCCGATGGTGCACCAATCCGTGCCCTCCAGAAACTCTTCGGGGGAGATATCCTCCCCGTTCACTTGGACTTCCATCGTTGATGGGCGAAGAAAGCGCCCGCGTCAGAGGAGACGTTCAGCGCGTCTCGTCGGGTGGCCGGCTTGCGTGAGCGTCGGGCCAAAAGGGTGCGAGTTGAAAACCTCTCGAATCCGGCAAAAAGTCATTTCCGACCTTGAATTTTGGTGTCAGTGGAATCCTGGTCACTTTCCGCCCGCGTTGTTGTAAAATTCATGGGCTGAATGACCAAAAATCACTAGCAAATAGTTCTTGAAAGACGGAGCCGACGTGATGCGCGTCCCCTCTCTTCGGCCACCAGCCTGGACTCGTCAGAAAAATGTACTGTTTTGCAGTCATCCGTGTTCCAGGAAGCGTGCTCTTTTGCGAAGTTAAGACGCGCCGTCCTGTTAGATAAGGAGAGGCGCGGCTTCTGGGCCACAACATAGCTCTTCAGTTTACCTTCTGCAAGCCGTCGTTTTTTTTTGTTGACGTGCTTGCGACACTCCAGCGGCCGCAGCGATTTCTCTGGCAGTACTGAAGGGACTTGCCTTCGCGGCGTCGCGGATGTCGGCGTCCTGAGCAGCAGTCGTTGCACGAGGGTGCCGTTTATGTCGAGCGTCACAGATGCGGCCTTCTTTTTCATAAGCTTGGATGATGCAATTTACGGTCTTATTAGACTTCCCTATCATCCCTGCTTTTTGACGCTGAGTGTACTGCTTCTGGGACAATTCAACTATCAGCAGGCGCTCACTGTTAGGCCCTCAGGACATTTTTCAATGTGATGAAGCTTTCCAGTGTTTCACAGTGCACGCTAGACACCGCTACTTTCACGTAATACGGTAATCGGCGCATTAGTCTGGAATTCCCAATTGAATAAAACGAAGCAAGCAAAAATAGCAAGGCTAGATATCACATGTTTTGTGAAGCTCGGCTTGTCGAGCAGAAAATTTGGTCTTCAAGACATGGTGGCAGTTATCATTTTTGAAGCTGATATCACTGCAGGGCCAACCGAGGGCGAGCGTGAAAGAATATAGGGGTGATGTGCATACGCACCAACAGCCAAACCTTCTCCCGATAACTCAAAAATATGTCACGAGCGGCGCTACTATACAACCTTGCAGTGCGCTCGGCCACGCGTTCGCGTGGTGCAGCTCATACTGAGTGCGATAGTATGTAAACATCGGTTTGTGCCGTCGACATACTGAGGCGCTTGTAGCGACATCATGGATCATGGGCTCCGCCCGGCCCAAAGCTTGCCTATGGGCCGGGTCGGAATCCACGTGCCAACTAGCCCAACTTTCAGTACTATTGGTATAAACCTATTGCATGTTTACAAACATGAAATAGGCCGTAGTGGCACCCAAATGTCAGCGTCCGCGTTCCATCGTATAACTTTGATGTGGAGCAAGTAAAGTGGGTGACGAGATAATTTGCCGCGGGCAGGGGCGGAACCTGCGACCTTCAAATAAAGTGTGCAAGGCTCCACCACCACGTATACCAGCTGAGCTATAATTCCCCCGTACACCACTTTATGATATATATATATATATATATATATATATATATATACAGTGGTATCCGGCATTGCGTTTTGTGTTTCGTGCTAGCAAATGGAAAAACTTTATTTCGGTCCTGCAGGACACGCTTAGCGCGTAGCGGGCGTCTCCCACGTAGGGACCGACAGGGAGTACCTGGCGGCCGCTTCGTGGGCCTGCTGGACGGCCCATCGCTGGTCGGCGAGAAGTGAGCTCCTGAGGGACCTCTCCCACTTGCTTGAGGTAGAGTCGGGAGGAGTTGTTCTACACTCCCAGAGCATATGTTCGAGTGTCGCTGTGTGTCCACATGATGGGCATGTGTCGCTGGGGTATGCATCGGGATAATAAACGTGAAGCGTGGCAAGGTTTGGGTACGTGTGTGTCTGTAATAGGCGTAGGGTTAATGCCTGCGGTCGGTTAAGTTTCGGATGTGGGGGTGGAAAAATGCGGCGTTCCAAGTAAAAGTGCTTTGTAATTTCATTGTACGTAATTGGTGCATCCCGATTGGTATCCAACCCAGCAAGATGAGGTTGCCCTGTGGCAGTGCGGTCGGTAAGTGCGCGCGCTGCATCATGGGCGATCTCGTTGAGGTTGGGTAGGGCACCCGGCACCTGGCCGAGATGGGCGGGGAACCAGATGACAGTGTGGTGCTTCAGGGCACTCGGGTCCGCATTGCGCAGGATACGTAACGCCTGGTCGGAGATGACTCCGCGTTCGAAGGCTTTGATGGCCGGCCTGGAGTCGCTGTAGATGAATTCCCGTTTGCTGTCGAGCATAGCTATAGCTATAGCTACTTGCTCCGCTACTTCGGGGTTTCGGGCGAGGATTGTGGCTGAGGTAAGAGTCTGCTGCGCGGATGATACCGCGACCGCAGCGAAGGCTTGGTTGTTGCGATAGGCAGCGGCGTCCACGAACGAGACGTTGTCCGCTTCCATGTCTATGCGCTTGAGAATGGCGGTCGCCCGCGCAAGGCGCCTGCCTCTGTTGTATTCGGGGTGTACATTTCGTGGTATGGGAGCGATCGTAATAAGGTCGTGGATTTCACGGGGAATTAGAGTCAACTCTGGGGGGTCCCTGGCCCTCGAGGAGAAGAAGCCGAGCTCACGCAGAATATGGCGGCCCGCCTTGGTTGTAGTGAGTCGGGTCAATTGCACACGTTCCTGAGCTTCGGCGATCTCTTCTAGCGTGTTATGTACGCCAAGCTCGAGGAGTTTGTACGTTGGAGTGGTGATAGGGAGGCCAAGGGCTCGTTTGACCACCTTGCGAATAAGCGCATTGAGTTGATCGCGCTCAGCACGTAGCCACTTGTGTATAGCGGCAACGTACGTAAAATGGCACAAAACAAACGCGTGTACGAGACGCAGCAGGTTGTCTTCTTTGAGGCCATGGTGCCTGTTGGCTACTCTACGTACGAGTCGTATGGCATTCTCGGTCTTAGTCCTGAGCTTGTGTACTGTTTGGGTGTTGGTTCCGCGGGACTCGATGATCATGCCGAGGACCTTGATGGTGTCTACCCTGGGTACAGTACGACCATCTCTGGTGTGGAGGGTGATATTGCGTTCCGCCGGAGGTTTCCATCCTTTGGGCTTGGCACCCCGGCGTTTGGGCAAATATATCAACAGCTCCGACTTCGCAGGTGAGCACCTGAGACCGGTGTGGTCGAGGTAAGACTCGGTGGTGTCGATAGCCTCTTGCAGGGCGGACTCAATGAAGCCATCCGACCCTGTGGAGCACCATATGGTTACATCATCCGCATAGATAGTGTGATTTAGCCCGTCTATTTTTGAAAGTCGTTCGGAAAGCCCGATCATCACGAGGTTGAAGAGCGTGGGTGGGAGGACGGATCCCTGAGGAGTGCCCCGCTGTCCGAGCTCCACTTCTTCCGACACTAGGTCTCCTACGCGGAGGACGGCTCTGCGCCGAGTGAGAAAAGAGCGGATAAAGTAGTAAAATCGATGACCTAGGCCGAGGGCTGCGATCGCTTTCAAGATTGACGAGTGCGTTATGGTATCAAAGGCCTTTTCTAAATCGAGACCGAGTATTGCACGAGTGTCCCGAGTGTTTCCGCCATCTAGAATTTGATGCTTTAGGAGTAACATGGCGTCTTGAGTGGATAACCCTGGTCGGAAGCCAATCATGTGGTGCGGGATGTAGTCGTTATCTTCGAGGTACCGACCAACCCTGTTGAGGACGACGTGCTCAGCCACTTTGCCCACGCACGACGTGAGAGATATGGGGCGTAGGTTATCTAGGCTCGGCGCCTTTCCCGGTTTGGGTATCAGAACCGTGTGAGCTAGTTTCCAAGCATCGGGTATCTCACCCTTTTTCCATATCTCGTTGATAGTGTCAGTGAGGTAAGTGACGGAAGAATCGTCCAGGTTGCGTAGGAGCTTGTTGGTGATGCCATCGGGGCCAGGGGCTGAGCGGCCATTGAGCTCATGGAGAGCTCGGCGTACATCTTCAATAGAAAACTCGGCGTCTAAGTTAGTGTTGTTGCTGCCAGAGTAATCAGGGTGAGGGGTCACAGGGCCCGTGGGGAGCGGGAGATATTTTTCCACGAGGTTCTTGACAACATCTTCCGGTGACACTGTTTGTTTAGCCTGATGAAGTATCTTCACGATCGAATGACGCTGATTTGTGCGGGTGTTGGTTTCATTGAGGAGGTGTTTGAGTAAGTTCCACGTTTTGCCATTTCGAACCTGACCATCAATCGAATTACAAATTTCGTCCCACTGCTGTTTTGAAAGGATGCGGCAGTGATCCATCATGGTCTTGTTCAGCTGAGATATGCGTTTGCGTAACCTCCGATTAAGGCGCTGGCCCTTCCACCGGGCCAATAGAGACTGTTTGGTCTCTAGTAGGTGGGCGAGACGACTGTCCATCCTTTCGGTTGGAAGGTCTGTGGTGATAGTTTTCGTTGCCTTGTTTACATCAGCTTTGAGCTGGGCCGTCCACGTCTCGAGGCTCGGTGGGGTATCGGGAGGAGGTCGTTCTGCGCGGGTCTTACGAAGGAGGTCCCAGTCGACCCACGTGTACGACTTGGTCTTCCTGCTTACTGTGGGGAGGTGTACAGCCAATATGAAGTGGTCACTACCGAGATCTACCGCGAGGTTGGACCAGTGGGCGTCGGAGATATTCTTGACGAAGCATAGATCCGGCGTAGTATCTCTTTGCGTGGACGTACCAGTGCGAGTGGGGAAGGCCTTGTCCGTAATGAGAATAAGGCCCATGTCATTCGCACTTTTCCAAAGCTCGTTACCTTTGGGTGTGTCGTACGTGTAGCCCCAGGCGCTATGCGCAGCGTTAAAATCGCCTGCAATCACTAGCGGGTTAGGCCCCGCGAGGCGGACAGCTTTCTGGAACAAGCGTGTGAATCTTTGTCTATGGTAGCTGGGACTACTGTATACATTGAGCATGTATACGCTTTGTTGTGATATGTTTCCAGGGAGGATTTCGACCATAACGTGCTCAATTTCGGGCACATTGAGACTGTGCGCTGTGCAGGTAATCTTGTTAGCGACCAAGGTGGCGATACCGCGTCCTCCCGAGGGGCCGGGCAACCACTGGTATCCGGAAAACGTGCTAGCAAACGCACACTTTTTTAGTGTCCTCGAAGCTTCGCAGACCGGCGCGAACAGGCACAATTCTACTCATGCACTTTACTATAAAGGTTGCAAGCACTCACCTTCGGTCGTGTCCAAGCCCCTTTTGCTCTTCAAGCTGTGTGAAATTACAGCAAGGCAATCGGAATACGCTGTTTTCAGGTATATAGGACCCAAAACATCGTCGTGCATGTGGAATCATTACTTAGGCAATGCACACTCCTGTTTAGTGACTTTCGCAGTAACTTGCCAGAGCCACTCCATAAATCTCTTTCTCTGAAGCTAAAATGGCATTTTGTTCGAACATTGAATCCAAACCTCAAATGAAATCGTGGTAACCTTTGGATTAGAAGAATAAAAGAGTCGTGCATCGGCCATCCTGCTGGTTGCTGTTCACTTTATGACATAGTGTTGATATAGTGTTGATATAGTGTTGACCTCATGACAGCCACAAAGTTTTCTATGGACCAAATAAAATCACGAACAGGTTTGGTATACTCGTGGTTTACACGGCTTCTAAAAATAATTTCACTATGTCATCAGATCAACAAAATCCAGCAGTGGTCTAGCAATCTGTACAGTGTCAGTGATTCGCACAAGTTCAGTGCATACAAAAAAGCAGCTGTTTATTGTCTCCCCCTTTCTTTCGGAAGAAAGTATAATAGACTAACCGGGAGGTGCATCAGCCCATGACTGCATGGACATAACCTTATCTTCAAGCAGATCACTCACTAGGAAACGTGGCTCATTGCAATAGGAGTCAATGTCGTCTGAAGTTAGACTGCACCGTTTTTGTATCACGATGTAGTAACTCTAAGGATAGGAAAGTCATCGAAGCCTTCACGGTGCCCCACTCTGGCGTTAATAGCTGCGTTAGCGTTCCTCCACTGCCATTAACAGGAGCGGAGGTGTCATTCTTCCAGGGCAGGGAAACAAACAAACCTCGAGACATTTGGGCGCCGGATTGAGCATAGTATCTCTCTTGGTGTATTTCTTCAGCATCTGTGAATGTTCTTTTTTATGTTCCGTTTTCTCACCCCTTTCATTGCGGGTATACAATTTTTGTCATGATTCTTTAAAGTTAAGCAGTTATCAGTTCGCGCTTGTGTTGTACCGTGTCGTTTTCTCACTCTCGTTTGTCTGTAGGCGCTACAAGTTTACAGTATGTACAACCAACAGGTCTGCCCTGTCCCTTGCAGAGGTCGAGAAGACTAGCACTGAAGCACTGTGCAACTACGAGTTCGTGCACAAGGTGTCCACACGTTACAATACTACCCTTCCCCGGTTCATGAATTGAGAGAGTGCTGCAGTGTAACAGCTACGAGGAAACGTCGATAAATCAGGGTGAACTTTGAAAAACAACTCTAGCTACAACATAGCAATGCATCACAGAAGCCGCAGTAAGCCCCTCAGCCTTCTTCTACAATGCAAGCCAAATTAGTTCGTTGTATTATGAGTAAACTTGTGTGATTGGGTTACGGCAATACAATTTTGAATGGAAGTAACACAAGCGTAATTATTGTAATTTCTCAGTTCCTTTTCTGGGGATGCAACTGAGTACTGCAGTCAAATAATTTCAAAGGAAGTAAAACAACTTATTTATTTCCTCTCGACAATCAATATTGTTACCTATTTTCTACAGGGTGCCTCCTTTTTTAACATCTGACCATTCTTGCACCACGTAGGTGCATTACATACTTTGCAGACACAGTGCCGTCCACATGCTGTGTGTGCCGCTCTTATTTGTTTGTATTGCAAACACTTTATGAGAAAGCCTGGTGAGAAGTCGCACAAAGCACTATTCAAGGATTGTGACACGAAGCCGGAAAAATAGCTTGCGTGTGTAACGTAGTGCAAATCGCATATTGCTAGAAGACATTATTTAACCATAATTTGCCGACCAACATGCTCACAAACTCGAACGTGTGCACGCGCGCAATAAAGAGAGCGAGATTGGGCACTATGTTTTCAGTTTCTTTAGGCGCCTGGCCTCTAGTTCCTGCGTTTTGTGCATTCTGAAAAAATTAATTTCACACTTTTTGGAGATTTCTGGCTAGCCAGGCATGACTATATTTAAAGAAACACGTGAACACTCTTTGAAGAATGTTATACCCTCTTACAAGAGTCATCTGACCCAGAAGAGAGTTAACTTGTATGTTTAAAGAGAGTCATATAAGCGTCAAGTAAGGGCTTGCCAAGAGGAGTCACACATACTCTTTTTCTTTCCTCGCAGTGTGGAATGGCAGCATTATCTCACGAAGACGTTACAGCATGTGTAGTCACGAGTACCGTGAAATGGAACACTGAATTCGTGTTTAATCCCCGATTACTTTGTACAGGCATGAATGTGACCTATTCAATTGTGAGAGATATGCTTCCGCTTGAGCATCTAATGTTTTGAAAATTTCTCAGCTTACTGAATTTGTTTGCCAGTATACGACCTTTAGTATGCAATTGCGCTCTTCTATTTCAGTTGATGACAACTGCACATGAATACAGGTTCTAGGAAAGACTAAAAAAAAAAAGAATCACGCGTCTCACAATGTGTTTCGTCCACTTCAGGGAAGATGCTTGCCACGAGTACTCTATCACCCTGCGTCAAAGAATACAGAGAAACACGTATATAGACGACAATTCCAGCCAAGGTCGCAAAAACAATAGGAGCTCACATAAAATGGTACAGTTAGGAGAACTCGACAGAAAGAGAATCTGGAGGCGACCCTATGGTAATGATACTTGCCCGATGACGCTCGTATGCCGTCGTGTATTCCTTGAAGAAGGCGTTTTATCGGGTTCGCATTGTGCTTCGCGTGCTGCCAATCCGAGAGGTCACGTGGAAAGGAGGGCAACCAGTTCCGCCAAGTGGGGCAAATGTTTCAGCTAATCGCTATCTTTCAAGGAACTTAATGAGTTAATTTTCATTAATTATTCGGAGAGGCAGTTCTTATCTTAACTTCATCAGTGAAGTTATGCTCCGGTATATCATACGCCATAAGTATCAGGTGCGTGAGCCCAACACCGAACACACAGTGAGAGAAACTATGGTGATTATCATGATTCGTACGCACCAGGTGAAAATGATCAACTACACTGACCACGCTCACATGTGCATTCAATACAACTCTGAACCCCGATGCATCGATTTGTATTTTTAAAAAGACTGCCGAAATATTCGGGAAACCAGAAGGAAGTGCCTGACCACAAGTCCTTGGCAGAGGAGAAAAAGTAGCACAGTGTTTGTTCCCCTAATACAACACACATAAACAGTGATGCCAATTTAGCGGATTCCCCGCTAAGTCTGGCGGATTGTATTTCATTTTGACGGCAAAAAAATCAGTCTAGCGGCTAGTGGATTTTCTGACGGGCCAGTCTTGTACATAGCGGGTTTCTGGCGGATACCTCCTCACGCAGTGGACCGATTCAAAATCGCCCTGCAAGAAACCATTTCCGTGTTCTCTAAAAATGCGGAAATTGTTTAACTTCAGAGGCTCCTGTTCACTTGCTCCGCCTATCTCAGACAAACAAATCCGTGAGGTTTCAAAGCGGCGATCGCTTTTTAAGAAATAAATAACGGACGAGCTGCGATGCACCAATCTGTGGACTCTGCGCACCCTCTGGTGTGAAGTTCACTCCTGTAAGGACGCCTGCAGCGAAAACCCAGTCGTTGAGCTGCCCGGATTTGCCATGTCGATGCTCGTGCTGCCGCATTCAAATGCCGAAGTAGACATTTAGTCAGCTTAACATAGTAAAATCCAAGCTGGGGAACAAGCTGAAGCCGGAAACAACAAATGCGGGTTGAAGCGACACCAGAAAAGTTGTTTTGATTACGAACTTCCCGCGGAAGTTGCTAGTGCAATCGGGACATCTCCAACGTATGCGCAATCAAGTCACCTGTCTAGTCCCTCAACAAGTACCAGCGGTTCTGTGGAGAGGGTGTCAGACGACAACAGCGGCGACAAAGACCTCGATGTGTTTTTCGTTGACCTGTGAGTTTTTTTTTCATCAGTGCGAACATTAATAAGCTTTAGCCTCATCTGTGATGAGGTTCACCAATGACGACCACCGCAGCACTGAAGCCTCAAGTGTTCTAGTTAGACTCCTTGAAAGACTATTTTATATATTATTTCAGCTCTCGTAGTTTTGGGGAGCTTTTAGAAATGATAAAGGTATGTATCATACGAAATTGCAGGGTTTTTTAATAAAACAGGCCCTAGTGGGAAATTTAGCGGATATTTTTTAGAATCTAGCGGAATCTGGCGGATTTCTCATTGCTTTTTAGCGGATGTCTGACGCTCAGCGATGGCAACACTGCACATAAACCCCACTTTTATCTCAAATTAATTTACCTTCAGCTAAAAGTAACAGCTGCAAAGCTCGTCAGCTGTCTTCCTCAACGTGCCAACTTAATAGAGAGGAACTGGGGTTCGCTAATCGAAAAAAAAAACATGTCTATGATCACCATTTTTAAAGACAACAATTTTTCATGTCTATGACGCAAGTAGAATGAAGATAGTGTGGAAAATCAGAAAAGTGAAGAAATTTTTTTAGCGCAATCCGCACACCATAAATAGATTGCTCCATCGTTCCTTTCGCTGTAAATACCTGTCACTATTCGCTATCACTGCTGTTATTCTTTAACTCTCATGCGTATAAATTTTTGGAACAGTATGGCTAATTACATAAGAAGCCAAATTAACTCTACGACTCATGTTGTCAGATTCTAATACCATAAATGCGACACTTACATGTTACCCTTAAATAATGAGACGCTAAACAGCCGAAGTTAAACGTGAATTATAGGATCGACAAATCCTTTGTGCCCTTTCGAGAAATCGACTAAATGCGTGGTTGCTCCTAGAACCCCCCGCCACCCCCCCCCCCCCCTGCTGGCTGGTCAGCACAAGGGTGCGTATTGTGTAGTCGATTTCTTTCTTCCTTTTTCTTTTTCGGACAGATTACTTCCTGTCGGCCGGCCACCACTTTCGAGTCGGTGCTGGAGCAAGGCATTCACACCGTGGTCAGAAAGTGCACGCGAGGATCGTTTGACACCGTGACGCCTGGACACGGCTCCGCGGCCAATCGAAGGGCCCAGAATTTTCGCCTACGTGAAGGCAACGAGGGCGCACGAAAAGCAGCTCTTAAAAAAGATAAAAAAAACAATGACAAAAAGTTAGAAGCCACTGATCGATGAGGAACGCATGGCACGGTTGGATTCAGTCTTCACGAGTGAAGCAGGAGCGATTGCCTTGATGCTATATGGTATATAACAGCGTCAAAAGTACTGACTGTACTGACGTACAGAGGAAAAGTGTTATAGAAGGAATTTTATTAGTCTACGATAAAGCTAGTGAAGAAAAAAAATGAAGCTGTTTTGCACTTCTACGTCAACTACTGTCACCACTAATTTTTGAAGGGATTAGCATTTTATGCGGCTACCGAAAATTTATGTAGGCGCAAATTATAGCAATCCTATTCTAATTGTCTGCATAAATAGCACATTAATAACGTAGTGCGATCGGCTTAGACCTAGACAGGCCTAGAAATATACCAGTCAGAGGCACAAATACCTAAAGGCAAACCTCCAAAGCTTAAACTGATCATATACTGTCTGACACACTATAGGCCACCGCCGCAGGAACAGGTACACAGCGTAAAACGAATGTGAATGTAAACACTTTTGCCAGATACTGTTCGTCAGGAGTCTATATCACATATTGCCATGTTTGTGACAAGCTCTTGAGTAACACAATAAGCATGAATTAAACCAGTGAGTACGTAGTTAGGGTAGGGGAAAAGTCGTTACCACTCATTATTCCCCGCACTTTGAGTCACTGGTGCACTGTTCTATCTTCAATGAAGCCATGTAGGAGCAACTTGTCACAGTATCGATATTCTTGGTGATGAATACAAGTATATAGCGACGCCTATTGTGGTATATTTAGCTGTCTCACATAAGTTGTAGCTGTGAAAATACTGCTATATATATGCCAACATACATAAACGAAGTTCTCAGTTCATGCAGTAGAATGTTGCTTCTCATGCTCTAGCGTATATGTGCAATGTCACTTTTTACCTTTCTTCATTACAATGAATGAATGCCGAAATTGTTGTCAAAGTGTTGCCCATTTACAGACCCAAGAGCAAACTTACGTGCAGCTTTCCAAGCACGGGCATTCGACTTTCCCTAAATCGATCCTCTCGGACGCTTCTGCGATGCATTTGTCTGAAATGTAAGAAGAATGTGTAAGAAGAATGTGTGAAAGGTAATGAAGAATGTGCCTACGTCTACCCTATTTTCTCTCCCTGTGTTAATATACAGTGATTGGTATTTGCATTAAAGAGATCTATATAGGTGCGTGCCGATTGCTTCGTTTCGTGTGTGTGCGCGTGCTCGTGCGCGTGACTGTGTCTGTGCGTGGACGTGTGTGGTCGCCTAAGGTTTTCATTTCTATACTCGCCATGATTTTTTGTCACTGTTTTTCTTCAAGCTCGGTATCTTTGAATTGATTGCCGATCAATATTTCCTCCTGGAGTACGTCTATGTTCGTGTTCCTCATTCTTGAATACTGCAATTTCATTTCGCACACTGTCAGTGCTGTCTATAGCTAAACGTGTGCGCTTGTTTTGCTTCGCTCACTGAGTTCCTCGTCGTCTTCATTGCATATGTCGGACAGCGACCTGTCGACCGTGTCGTAGTCGTGCGACTGGCACCCACAGGCAGCGATCACGTGCAGCTGGGCGCAAATCTGCTTGCAAGCCTGATGAGAAGACAGAGCGAGTCGTTACAACAGTCATCTACAACAGCTGCGTGTTACTTGGATACGCTTTTCTGTATCATGACAGGCCTTTGTAGTTCTCAGCACGATGTCGAGTGCATATGTACACTGTCTGCTTATACGTCACACGAATGTAGGCTAACAAAGCCAATCTGTGGCTTGCTCTATACGCTGGTGTGCGAAGCTTCTGAGTATAAAGGTTTCACTACAGTTCAAATATAAAGAAAGTGCTATCATCCCTTGTATATATTTTTCACATTAACTAATCGTTCCCAAATGTTCGTAGTGAAATGTTCGAGTTATTATAAGAATGAATCATTCTTCTTGCTGGGCAATAGAATACTACAAGCTTGATTGATATGTGGGGCTTGACGTCCCAAAACCACCATATGATTATGAGAGACGCCGTAGTGGAGGGCGCCGGAAATTTCGACCTCCTGGGGTTCTTTAACGTGCACCCTAATCTGAGCACACGGCCTACAACATTTCCGCCTCCATCGGAAATGCAGCCGCCGCAGCCGGGATTCGAGCCCATGACCTGCGTGTCAGCAGCCGAGTACCTTAGCCACTAGACCACCACGGCGGGGCGAATACTACAAGCTTGCCGGCAGAATAAATTAAATTTGCAGGAGTAGGTATGCATGAACCTCGTAAGTATTTGTACGTTCGATTCTTTCTATGCTTCTTCTACAAAGTGTAAATACTATACGCGCAATTCGAAAGGCATACGCCTCCACACAAATACTAAATAATCGCGGCTGTCCCCGTTTAATTCGCTCAGTACAGTAGATTAGCATCGGTGCTACGAATGCGAAGTAAACGCATGCTTTCAGAGATAAGCAGAAAATTAGAAGACTCATGTCAAACTTCTTTTCCAATAATTTGGAAATTAAATAAAATGAACTGTTCACAATTGACATTTGCACGTTGTACTCATTTCTGATTTATGCTCTTCCGTCATTGGTTTGTTTATACCCACGTGAACATAAAAAAATTACGATGGAGAGATAGAATACCGTTAAATTCAGTCAGTGCACAATGCATACAATGCTGTCCGAGGGAAATGTTTTTTTTCCATAATATGTGATGCATTGGGGTTTTGCACGTCTTGTATATAATTTTATTTCAATCAATGAATCAATAAATCAATCAATCAACTATTTAGTCACTTGTTTTTAATGACACTTATTTTGTCATTGTTTGTACGAAGCATACATGCAAAGAACACATAAATAAGGTGAGAGTCGGGTTATAAAACTGCCAACATTAAACAATATGATTCAAAGTAAATGTAATATATCATCATAAATCACTTTAAACTGGGCTTTATTTAATGCTAAACCCAGTTGTCATATTTGATAAGTGAAATAAACTACAGTTACTGAACTGATACTACAGATGCGGATACTACAGATACAGCACTGAAGTGCTCAGACTGATAAATAGTTTTTGAAAAGAGAAACGCCGACTCTTGTTTGACTTCGTTTTACATGGGGCAGCTTTAATGCGTCGCATATATAGAAGGGACAACCAGATAATGTATCATGCTTCAAGTAATAAAAATGCCGCTGCTATTCGGCTGTGCGCAGCTCACCTTTCTCGTGTACACTCTGTCCGGGGGAATATATTCGCGGTATTTTTCGGGGAAACCTCGCTGACACGGGTTCCGGTACGGAGGCTCCAGCCGAAAGTAAATAGACTGCGAAAACAGTTCAAGAGTGGGAAAACACAAAATGGCGTTATTATTCAACTAAGCGACCGGAGGGTGTCTTGCGACACTTTTACGACTGTCCATTCGTGCTTATTAGGGGACTTCTTTAATGCTTGACTTTCAAGACAAACTTTGTTGATGGGACAATGCTGCGTTATGGCAAAACTTGTTGTATTGACAATAATGATAAATAATGACCATTTATTACAGAGAGAAAACTGGCTTACCAACAATGTGCGATTGCGGATGTAGCAAGCATAACTAGTAGACCTTGAAGCCTCATGTGCAAAAGGCGTTGTTTTGAAACAAGTCTTACGTTAGAGTTCAAGGCTTGTATTCACAAACTATTCTTACTCTAAGAGACTGATTTGATAAGATGCGTCATCAGTTCGCGATATGAATATTGCTAGCGAGAAGGCTTCTTACGCGCTTCTTACAAACGTTTCTTACGGTAAACAACAACAACTTCAACAACAACAATAGCACAATATGTATGCCCATACATAATGTGCTCATTCTATTTTATAAGCCCTATAGTGTATAGTAAGTATATAGGGCCTCTGATTAATTGTTCCTTCTTTTATCCTTAATTTTCCTTGTTGGTGTGTTTATCTTGTACATTACAGTCACGATGTTGGGATCGCCGGTTCGAACATAGCCTATCTCTTCTCATATTTTGCCAAATATAAATAAAAACAACAAAAACAATGCTCCTCCTCCTCCTCCTACTACTACTACTACTACTACTACTACTCTTACTACTACTACTACTACTACTACTACTACTACTACTACTACTACTACTACTACTAATAATAATAATAATAATAATAATGAAAAAAACGAAGAAGAAAAATTCAGGGTAATTCGAAGGTGTTATTTGTCACGCGTGGAACATCTCTTCTAATTTAGAGCTCGGAAACTGTGTTTAGCAACTATAATAGCACATGTTAGTACATCATCAGTTACTACACATCAGACCAGCAGTTTATGTCCCAACCAACAAAATGTCAAACCTGCGTAACGCTGATCATTGTTGTGTGGCAAGGCAGCAAGAAAATGCTGTCGCGGAAGTCGACCTGCACTCCCGGCTGATGGACGCTGACGACGAAGCCCGCTTCGGTTGTGTGAGGAAGGTACTCGTTCAACTCCAGGTTCAGTAACAGGCGGACACCTTCAACGCATTACGAGGGCAAAACAGAAGAGCGGGAAAGCTTTCTCAAGTACATGGACGGATTATAAAGAAATGTACATGGTAGTCCAGCTGTAGTCTTCAGCTGGGAAATGGCATGATGGGCAACATGACATTCATCCACGTAAGGGTACATAAATATATAAAAAATGGCATCAGTGAATACGCACACGGTCGATAAAAAGCAAAAAGAAGTAAGAAAGAAAAGAATGGAACGCAGAGAATCGCGTAATAAAGCAGACTAAAATATATTGTGCGTGGGACGAAGGGTGAACACAGTGGGTCGTTCGAATAGTACTGTGAAGCCTCTGAAATAGAGGCAGAAATAGAAGCACATCTGCCGAAAGATGAACAACAATGTTTTAGGATGCAATAATAACTTGACTGCCAATATACATCAAGCTTATAAATATAACAGTAAAAGAAGGAAAAAAAGAACACGAACACTTGTAAGGTTCTTCAAAAGTAAAAAGAATTGGCTCAAGGAGTTCAAAGAGTTGTGTCGTAATCTATTTAAATAAGCAAATTCCTTTTCTTGAGGCACATGAATTTACCTGAAGCGTGTTCAGTGCCGTGCGCGTAGAGCAGCAGACAGTCTGATTAGCCAAACAATTTTACCACGGTTTCAATTAAGGAAGGGCACTCTTTTAAGCTCTTTACGCTGCATTCAGTCACGTATTCTTATCACACACACTTCCAAAATGGACTCGGTCTTCAGTTATAAATGCTTTACGGGGTGAGATTGTTTATTGGTGATGTTGTTTCTTGCTGATAATTTGCCAGGCGCCTTCACTTGCTTTTAGTGTGATCTTGTTGTGCGTGCAGGTAACGGTACCTTGATCGGGACTGTAGGCCGTCTGTATCTTCTCTCTTTCTGCACTGAGGTTGCAGCCCAGACAGAAACAGTTGCCGTAAGGGCCGTAAACTTTCACTTGAAGATGCCTTTAAAAAAAACGAGAGATTGAATGTATAACAACATCGACATCCATGCATGATTGAAGATAACGTGAAGGTGGCTCAAAGAAGTAGGAAAAAGAAACTACTTTTCTCTCCACAGGTCTATGTAGTTGGTCAGCGCCGCTCTATAGTTGTACAAGGTAATGAACAACTGCAAGCGCTTTATTTCTTTTAACACATAGGAATGAACTTGAGTACGTGACACACATACTTAATTGTATCTCATGCGTATCGTATGTATCGTGCTTTTCTTTACATCTCCTGCTTTAGGCCTGCACTGTGCGCCTCCACGCACAACGATAGTGGATATACCGTAAAGTCATTGACGAAGATTTTACTGCAGTAAACAAATGGCTACGTATACGGTGTCGCAATGACTAAAGGAAGAGTGAGCTTCGGTGCTTTGTAGACTGTTGTATATATAGATGTCATAAAACTGCTATAGTATAGTACAATATAGTAAGTATATATTATAATATAGTACAGTATATAACATCTGGAGGTAAAATTATTGGTGCGGTATAGCTTCTATCATCCGAGCCTGCTTTGTGTATCCTCGCTTCAGTTTGGTGTATTCGGATCTGAAGGGGGAAGGGGCTGTAACAACCAGAACGGTTAATTAACTGGACAGGTTGGTGTGCTTGGATCTTCGAACGATTAAACATCGAGACAGAAAACGAGAACGAAAAAAGGAACGCTGCTGTCCATCGTTCCTCTTCTCGTCCTCTGTTGCGCTATTTAGTAATTTAGGAAGGTGCTGTGACAAAACGAAAAAGTGGCAGCGTTATTTTACTCGGGAGTGTTGCAGTCTTTCCCGCCGACCAGGCAGCTGACAACCATGTTCTCCCTCTGATGACCCAGCAACTTGGCCGTCGTCTCGTTCCGCCGCTGCAGTTCGGCGATCCACTTGTGGAACTCCTCGCGCTGCGTAGCGTTGTCCTCGCGTAACTGCGCAACCACATCGTGTGACATCACGGATGCGAAGACGCGTATGATGGCGATAACGTGAGCCTTTACGCTAGTAATGGTCTCTGTATCAGTCTTTAAATACAATATATCTTTCATTAGAACATTTTCTAACCTACCATGTGCCGATACATCTATCTTCGCTTGCAGGGAGCAGAATTAAGAGTGGTGCCACCTTCGCCTGAAGTATGTCCGATGCTCACGAACGGCAGCACGTATCTTCCGCAATCAGCTCCGGCAAAGCGCTCTTTCCGGATTTGATCGCTAAAGCCTCGTGCAGCGTGAATATTAGTTTAAGCTAGCTGAGGGACCAGCCGCGCATGAGGACAAGTTGTATAAGAACTACCACGAGCGCCTGGCCCACAGCGAATCGAATAGCTTTCAAGTCAAAATGAACATTCGCAAAACTTATTCTACCCGCTTCGCAATTATGTTATTATTATGCTATTATATTAATTTTATATTTATATCATTTAAAATAAAGAACGGTCGAAAATGGCAGAATGAAGGTGGTTAGCTATTACTGCACTCACTCTTGTGAAAGTAGGACGTTGAGAGAATGGCTTGTGAGAAAAGCTGTCGTAATTGTCATAAATTCTCAGTGCTTGTTTACTAGCTTCTCAAATCGATTTTTTTTTTGAAATATCCGCACGTTTTCGGAATCAGCCACTGCTGGTTTATACATTACATAGAGAGAGCGTTTCATTGTGCGTAAAAAACTGGATAGAAAAAAAAATCTGCTGTCAGTGCCATTCAGAAAAACATAAAACCGTAAAATAGAAAAAAACCAGGAAACCCTATATAGAACAGAAAATGAATAACCACAAAACAAATCAGATAGCCACAAGAAAAGAACAGAATAGAGCAGATAACACAATCGCAAGATGAACACAAAGAAAACACGAGCCAATTAATTCCCCTCAGTTCTTACAGATTTCACCTAAACACGGCTTCGACTTTCTTTATTTGACTGCGTCACATGCTTCTATCGCTTTCCGGTTGAAATGCATGGAATTTACGCCTGAATGATACATCAACTCTCGAGAATAGCGGAGGGCGAGCATGTGACCGGCAATGAACGTAATGATTATGGGTGGCCCCATCGCTCGTTCTTTATTTGTCAGTCTTCCTGTCAGTGAGGCGCTGCGCCGTGCTCCCTATCAGGCAGCAGAAATTAGGCGCCTTCTTCTTCTAACCACTGCCATCAGTAGTACTCAGCATGCTGTGTCAGTTCGAGAGGAAAAGAGCATTTAAATTATGGTGAATTATCACTAACCTGATAAGGTAACGAAGCTGAGTTACCCACTATCTTCCTACGACATGTACGGAATCTTGTAAAATGGAGCTAAAATGCTTAGAATCTGTAGTTGTAATAGAAAAATGAATTTTAGGTACTAATAAAGGTTTCAACACAGAATCATCAAAGCATCCATAAAAGCATCCTTAAGGCTTCGTTGTGTGCTTAAAAGTTTTCCAGCTGCGTTTACACAGCGATGAAGGTTTACGCACATTGAGGTTACTATGATTACGCATGCAAAAACAAACAGACGAGAAATTAACGCGAACAGTTACAAGCCTGCATGCCACAGTGGTATTGAACTACCTGGTGTACGGCGCACGCGGGAATTTCTTTTTCTTTCGCGTACATAGCCTCAGAAATCGCAGCCGTGGTGCCGGCATGCGCGCCAAATTTCGAAATTAGGCTCTCGTTTCTCAATTGCCTAAATGATGCCTAAATGATTAGTGTTGAACAGATGCACGATCGGGATCGGAAACCTATCGGTTCAATACCGACGAGCCCCAAAATTTTTTAAGTCTCTTATTTTTTTGTTGTTGGTGGAAAGGCCGCAGTCAGAGCCTAGATACACGGTATACAATACGCAGTGTTGGACAATTACGATAGCAATGAAGAGAAAATATGGAATGGTATAGGAAGAGAGATGGGGATGTTAACCAGTCCAGGATATAACTGGTTTGTTACCCTACACGTCGGAACGGGATGGGGGAGATTGAAAGAGGGAGAGAAAAGAGAGGACGGAGAAATAAAGATGGCGCATAACACAGCACACACACACAAGCACACACATCCCAGTAATATAAATAAGGACGCAGCGTGAGCTCACCCAGATGGGCAGTGATGACTTTGTGCAGATTTTTTCTTGCCATTCGGAAGCTGTGCTTCGGTTGAGCTCTATATCTCCGCAGAAGACGCTCCACCGTACCTGCGGAGAATGCAACACGAACGCAAACAAATTTAGGAAACTGAGGAAGCAAATATGAGGCCATGCTTTGCCTCTGTGTTCCTGGGTTGTGCGTATACCTGAATGTTGCGAGAAGCATCTGCTCGCGTTATCACTCTTCCACCTAAGCCCTACATTGAGCCCTACATTGAGCCCGTTGGACGCACCTGTTAAAGATGTATGTTTGTTTTTATCAAGCGATATACGATTCCCGTTCTGTAGTAGGCCACGTTTTTTTTATTGGCATGCTAAAGTTTGTACATTGACGCAACAAACCGGACAACACATTTATTTCGCATTATTAGGTCAAGTTACGTCACGCAACTTGACCTCACATCTCTACCATCAATTTAGTTTACACATACCTGATTCACGTTGCAAACCGTAACAGCAGGCAGCGCCATTCCTTCGGGCGATCTGGCCCACATGACGTCGACTGTGTCGGCGTACTCGAAGTACTCTCTGTCAGACAAGTAAGTGTAAGACATGTGTTATAGTGACACAGTAAAGTTCGTGAATTCCCAGTGATATTTTACATTGGCTGTATCATCTGCGGAAAAGGTTGGCGTCGCTTGACTCTTTGGGACACTCATTACGATCAAATAACCATAAATGCGTGATATTCGCGCAATTTCATACCAAGCTTCTGAGGATCAAATTCAAGAAAAGTGGAAGTGTTCGGATAAGATATAGTGTGTTGTACAGGAGTCAACTTTAGTTACAACGTATGTTATCGTTGTACAGTCAGTCATGTTATGCTTTTTTTATAAACTAAAGCGAACTTCCACTAAAATTAGAGGTGATAGTGATCAGCTTGTAGCAAGAATTTTTTTTCAAATGGTAGAAAGGTGCGTAGATCCGGCGAAATCGCCCGACGTGCAACGCCTTGATAAACTCGGTAGTGCCTTCGTAAAATCAGTTGTGGGTAGAAAAATATTCTAACCAAGAGAGATATAAAGGAACTTTGGGGAATAAGAAAGCTCAAATTTTCATCTGCTCACTTCTTGTTGTCTCTTCCTTGTCGATATTGCACATAACTGGGAAAATTAAGGCGTGTGCCTAAATGAGAACGCCGTGTGGCAAATGGTCAAAAGGCTTTTGGTTTCGAGGCCGTGTGCTGCGAACTGAACCTACGTTTTCGGCCTATACAATATAGGTAGGTTATGAAAGTAGAATGCCCCAAACAACACGACGTGTAAACTGCACATGATGATACAAGCGCTGAAAATACACACACTGAGAGAGGACACGGACAAGCGCTTACTAGCAACTGAAAATTTTTATTTCGAAGCGAACACTAATAAATACATGGCACGCACGTACGTCATTCCCAATTTCCCCTGTCATCATCAACAACATGATATAACAAAATATGCAGTCCCATAATCGATTCCACGCATCCGGAGACAAACACGTGTCAAGAACTAAGAAAAGAAAACGTACAATTAAAAAAACAAAAAAAAACAAAAAAATGTAAAACAAAAAAAAACAAAAAAATGCGCTGAGTTATGTGACGTCCAAAAAAGCAAACTTCACATCTGTTAGTAGAACTGACGCTTGACTGACGCAACTGTAACCTCCTTTCTTTACTCTATAGGCTTCCATTAATTCCCTCGTTGTCCGCTTTTTATGGCTGTTCATTACTCGTGTGTGAAAATTTCGGTTTGCAGGTGCACTCCTTGCAGTGCATCGCTAAATTTGAGTAAGAGGCCTCCTTTAGTGAACTCTCATGTTCACGAAGGCGCACATTTAGGCAACGAACCGTCTGACCAAAATACTCCTTTCCACGTGTGAAAGGAGTTCCGTACACAACATCTTTTTTGCACTCAACGTACCTCCTGCCATGTTTTATGCTACATCTGTCCGATTCTCCAGTTCCTTTCTTGTGGACTAGCCTTTCTACTGCTGGGCAAATCTTTGATTATCTGTTTTCAGCTTGAAAGACAACCTGCACCCAATCCGTAATGCAACTTTTTTCAACCGATGTGACATATTGTGCAGAGACGGGATGACCACTGTCCACTCTTTTTCACCCTCAACTTGTCTCCTCTCTTCGCGTGTGCCAAAAATTGTATTTTTTTTACTTCCGGACGATTCGTGTACTTTACTTCCCGACGTGTGTGTATTTTCAGCGCTTGTTTCATCATGAACCTTTACCAACGCGCCCAACTAGCCATCCTAAGTTCTTACTGTATGTTAAAGGTGCCTCTGATAGGAAAAGAGTTACCTGAACACAATGTAGAGGTCGTTGAGGCCTACGTACACAAGCGCCGCCAAGGCTGCCGTCCAGGCGAGCCGTCGCACCGGGTGAGACAGGCCGAGGATGACGCGAAGGCCGGGGATGGCCGACTCGGCGAACATAATCCGCAGCCGCAGCAGCAGCTGCATGCCTGCGCTCGGATTCTTCGCGCCGCTACCACCGCGCGCTCTGGTGCCTGAACTCTCGAGGGCCTCGGCCAGTAGAGCGTCGACTCGCCGTGGCCGAGTGGTCATTTTGCTGACTTAGCGCGAACTGGAAGCGCATGAAACACAATTTGGACAGTGAGAAATGAAGAAGCTGGCTCACGCGGTCATGACCACACCTTGAGCACCCTAAGCAACCACGCGAATAACAGCAGCCATACTAACAAAGTGTGAACAGCAGGGCTGTCATCAGCTTGTAAGACATCATGAGTAGCACCTTCAGCAAAACGAGTACGTACTTTGTTCAGCAATCATAAGTTCAAGAGGAGAGCACCATCAGTACTTTTTTAGCACGTCCCACATTGAATAGCAACCGATTTTCAGAATACGTTCGGGCGTCTGGCTTATCAGCTTTAATACGACATGCTTTCCCCCAATGCCTTCAAGAACTGGTGCACTATACTTGACGAACTGCTGGCCCCGCGGCGCCCATGTCAATGTGTTCGCTTATGCCTACCCGGACCACGCATGTTTTCTTTACGGGATTTTCAGTGCTACGCCACGATCGCACACGTCAAGCTCAGCAAATCACCTGCGCATATGTGCTTCATTGACAAACTGTAGTGTAAATATACCCTGCGTCTTCCATTCTTGTTCTCTCTCATTCTCCAGAATTTTCGGCTCCGCCGAAAATGCGGCCGCCATGGCCGGGTCTCGATATTTTCTGATTAAGGCCGAACGCTACGGGCCCATGTATACCCATATTGAGATGCACTCGAAGGAAGCCAAGGTGGTCCGAATTTCCGAAGTCATCCACCATGCTGTCCCTCATAATCAAATCGGGGTTTTGGGACGTCAAACACCGACAAATATTAAAAGAAGCTCAAACCACTTATGACGAATCTGCACAAGGTGAGAGGGCAAGAATAGAAGTCATGAAGACAAAATTATGAATATTGAGTACGTGAAGACCTTATAAATAATATAAATCATTGCATACTCCCGCGCGCAATTAGTTGTCAAACCTTATATAAAGAATATATGCCATATATGTACTTACACTGACCGTCAGAGAAAACGAACAAAGAGGCTCACTTAATGCGACTAAATGGTAGTTCTGACAAAGTTCAGAATGGGTGAAACCCGCCTGCTATCGTGTCCAACCGTTGCTAATCGATTGACACTCACGCAGGAGCAAGTGGAGGCGTGGTTTTCACCCTCTCTGGTTCTTTCGCATAAAGTCATTATCAGTACAATAGGCTGCTTTTTACTTAAGTAGTGGCGGAAAAGTATGGTTTCACGTGCGTTTAGCAACGGCAGATGGGGAAGTAGGGTATAGAATTTATGTAGACGTTTTTATGAGCGGGCACGGTCCAGTAGAAAAAAGCACGCAGTTGCTAAAATGTTCGCCTGAAAGCTGCATTGTGATAAACGGAAACTGCTGCTTTTTGTTGTTTATTGCGGAACCGCCATTTTCCGGTCAACGAGAAAAATCGATGGCCGTGTGAGTTGCCGTGAGATCAATACACATGGCTTTGAAAACTGGCCTTATAAGAATGTGCATACTACAACGCTGCGAAAAATTCAGTTTCCTCAAGTTGAAGTATTTGAGGCACACCTTTTGTCTTTGTCATTGTAGTCCTCGCAGCTTGAGCCGAAGCGGAATTCATACACATTATGAAGTCCTCCATATATCTCCACCTATATCTTAGAAAAAAAAAACAAGGTGTAGGTAATGATTAATGATGCTCTCTCTCAGTGTCTGCCCTGGCCCCCCTCCCCCACGCATATACGTACACACGTGCGAATTTCTCTGCAATATTAATAAAGTCATAGTTTTGCCGCAAATGCAGAACAATGAACGTGACAGCAACCAATTGGATGGTCACGCGCAGAATGGCAAGCAGATCGAAACGCTTCCTGCGTTTCTCACGCACAAAGGATGCACGAATCGTACTCACAGGTTCAAATTAACGCGAATAAGCGTCTCAGTCGTTACTTCACTGTGCCTGAAAAGCGCACCCTTTTCACAAACGGAGACTGTGCAACAATTGCAGTGACCTTTGTGCACCCGGTAACTACAACACAATCGTTCCGATGAACCTCAACGCAAGCCAAGACGTACAGTCTCCCCACTGCAAGATAAGGGCACGGGATCGAGCATACACTCCCTTATTCTCTACGCGGGCCAAAGTACGCGTGAGAGATGAGAGCCGCCACGCGCTCACGGCACCATCTTGCTGATAATGCTGAAAACACGATAGTTCTCTCCCTCAAGATGCCCGCCAACAGCTGTAAGGGCTAGATATGAACAGCTTGCCGTTTGTACATTGAAGGAGGTATCTTTAAGTGGCTCATGGTTAACGGCACGCATTCCCGAAGCAGAAGTCCCACGTTCGATTCCGCGTGCCTGAGTCTTTTATAGACAATAGTCTTTCTTGGGGACTTTCGACGCAAACATTTTTGTCAATCTGTCTGTACATTTGTTTGTTTGTCTACCCTTAACGGTACTCCAAACGGCGGACGCCATCCGCAGCGCCCACCAACATTGCTCATGCTTTAGCCTTCATACTTGTGTGATTGTCAATTGAAAACCGACTATTACACATATCTGAGTTACGATAACAACACGTATATATTCTGTATAAATGTCTCTTACTAGAAAAGGCGTACATAAGTAATTCTAAGGGCCGTAGCGTTTATCACGCCACGCTGATAATGCAATGCTTGCACAAAAAGGCGAGTGTTTCCAATGCTTTGCTTAGACGACACATTGGCGGCACTTACCCGTCGCTTTGCGTTCTACACCTTATCACCTCCAAGACGGGCATGCATGCCGCGCGCTTTGTTTTGCAAGGTAGCACCAAGTCTGCTAGTACGAGACCCTCGTAATGAATAACGGGAAGAAGTGTGCACTTGAGGGCTCAATTTTCCGTGTTTTGACACAATATAAAGAGATCTAACAGACAATAATGCCAAGGAAAGTATAGGGGAAGTTATTAGACCAAATCATAATGTAAATGTGAAGAAATAAAAGTGGGTGAAAAGATAACTAGCCGTGGGCAGGACCCGAACCTGCGAACTTCGAATAACGCGTTCGATGCTCTATCACTGAGCTACCACAGCAGCTATCCCCCCACTCAATTTATTGAGTATACATGGGAATTTAAACATTGGAGTGTCAGTGACGCCATACAGGCTCATAAAAAGTGTGTGGCACTCTTTATTATATATATATATATATATATATATATATATATATATATATATATATATATATATATATATATATATATATATATATATATATCTTTTTCAGCATAGTCCAATATGCTGCATTGTTGAAGGAAAACAGTGATTAGACACTCGTTATCAGTAAATACGGGAAAACAAATATCATCATCATCAGCCTGACTACATCCACTGCAGGACAAAGGCCTCTCCCATGTTCCGCCAGTTAACTCGGTCCTGTGCTTGCTGCTGCTAATTTATACCCGCAAACTTCTTAATCTTATCTGCTTACCTGAAATTCTGTCTCCCCCTAACCCGCTTACCTTTTCTGGAAGTACAGTTAGTCACCCTGAATGACCAGTGGTCTCCTGTCTACGCGCTAGATGCCCGGCCCATGTTCATTTCTTCTTCTTGATTTCAACTATGATATCCTTTACCCCAGTTTGTTCCCTAATCCACTATGCTCTCTTCTCATCTCTTAAGGTTACACCTACCATTTTTCTTTCCATCGCTCACTGTGTTGTCCTCAATCAATCAATCAATCAATCAATCAATCAATCAATCAATCAATCAATCAATCAATCAATTTTTATCTTTTGATAAGGTGGAGTACAGGACTAAAAGCTCAAGAGCTTGACGAGGTCCTGACCCCGTTCACAAGTTTACAAAGCAGCAGGAGTGGCAGACAATCATACGCAACAAATATGAAATAAACATAGGTATAACATCACAAAAAAGTAATACAAAAGTTTATGAAAACAGTGCTAAGATAAAAAGAGAATAGTTCAAATGTATGGTCATGAAGTGGCATGAATATGAAAAGCAATAATAAAGCTGAACCCTCTTTTTACGTCTCCAGGTTTCTGCTCCACAGCTAAGTACCGTCAAGATACAGCTGTTATATACCTTCCGCTTGAGGGTAGTGGCAATCTACCTGTCGTAATTTGAGAGTGCTTGCCAAATGTGCTCCACCCCATTCTTATTCTTCTAGTTACTTCAATCTCGTGGTTCGGCTCTGTGGTTATCACCTGCCCTAAGTAGACATAGTCTTTTACAACTTGAAGTACACTATTGCTTATCTAGAAGCGCTGCTCTCTTCCGAGGTTGTTGTACATTACTTTCGTTCTCTGTAGATTAATTTTAAGACCCACCTTTCTGCTCTCTTGTCTAACTCCGTAATCATGAGTTGCAATTCATCCCCTGAGTTACTCAGCAATGCAATGTCATCGGCGAAGCGCAGGTTACTAAGGTACTCTCCATTAACTCTTATCCCTAACTGTTCTCATTATAGGCCTCTGAAAACCTCCTGTAAGCACGTGGTAAATATCGTTGGAAAGATTGTATACCCCTGCCTTACACCCTTCTTGATTCGTATTCTCTTGCTTTCTTTATGAAGCACTATGGTAGCAGTTGATCCCCTGTAGATTTCTTCCAGGATGTTTATATACACTTCATCGACGCCCTGATTCCGCAGTGTCTGCATGACGGCTGATATTTCTACTGAATCAAACGCCCTCTTGTAATCGATAAAGGCTATCTATAGTGGTTGCTGTAGTCTGAGCATTTATCTATTACCTGATTGGTGGTATGAATGTGGTCGATTGTTGAGTAGCCTGTTCGAAATCCTGCTCGTTCCTTTGGTTGATGGAATTCTAATGTTTTCTTAACTCTGTTAGCAATTACCTTTGTAAATAGCTTGTATACTACGGAGAGCAAGCTGATCGGCCTATAATTCTTCAAGTCCTTGTCATCTCCTTTCTTATGTATTAAGATGATGTTAGCATTGTTCCAACACTTTGGTACTCTTCCCGTCAGGAGACACCTCGTAAACAGGGTGGCTAGTTTTTCTAACACAATCTGTCCTCCATCTTTCAGCAGATCTGATGTTACCTGATCCTCACCAGCAGATTTGCCTCTTTGCATGCTCTCCAAGGCTTTTCTGACTTTCTTTATCATTACTGGTGTGGTGTCATCTGGGTTACTCCTAGTTCGTATAGTAGTAAGGTCGTGGTTGTCCCGGCTACTGTACAGATCTCTAAAACTCCTCCACTATTTTAACTATCCTATCCATATTGGTAGTTATTTTGCCTTCTTTGTCCCTTAGTGCATACATCCGATTTTCGCCTATCCCAAGTTTCCTCTTCACTGCTTTGATGCTTCCTCCGGTTTTCAGAGCGTGTTCAATTCTCTCCCGGTTATACCTTCTCACATCGGATACCTTAGGCTCATTACTCAACTTCGAAAGCTCTGCCAGTTCTATTTTGTCTGTTGTAGCTGAGACTTTCATATTCATGCTTTGACACTTCTTAATGAGATTCTTCGTTTCCTGGGAAACCTTGCCAGTGTCCTGTCCGTACCTCCAACTTCCACTATATATATATATATATATATATATATATCACAAGATAACAATATCACACACACACAACATAGGCAGTCAACAATGGCAAGCATTAAAATGTACTATTATATCGTATTAATGCGCTTTGTTCATGAAACACATGTTCAAATCAAAGAATACATGCCAAAGTGGCACTTATGTTTATTAGAATCTCTTTTTTTCATAGTCCAATATGCTGCATTGCTGAAGTAAAACAGCGATTGGGCACTCGTTATCAGTAAATACGGAAAAACAATCACAAATATTCTCCTATCAGCAGCGTTAAATTAACTGAGGCGCCATCTATTGCTGGCGACTGGAGCATCTAGCTAGGGGCTCGTTGGAGCGAACTGAAGAGGTGGCGCGACGATACCAATAAGCACTTAGTATAGCCTGCCAATGAAAATCATTGCAATGCCCTACCACCGTACGTCACTGACACCATTGTCGCTGACTAAAAAGCGATAATCACAATACTTGTCCAAATCTCCAAACCAGCGCCACTGCTTTACGGCTGCTATTGAATGCTGCGTGTACTCTTAGCTAGCAGAGATTTTCTTTTCTCGCTCTCTTTTTCCCTTTATTATTGCGTTTCCTGTTACCTACTCTGTTCTATAACATTTGCAGGCCATTATGGTTGTGATATAAATAAATAATTAAATAAATAAATAAATATTTAGGACGTGGCAGAACCATGAAATATTTTTTTCTTTTTATTTATTTACAAAGAAAGGCCGCTGGCGCCACTCGAGCACGAGCAGGAGTGGGAACATTACTACATGTGAGCAAATACCAGCAGAATAATCACAACACAACTGCTGCTAACGCACACAGGCGAAATATTATATATATATATATATATATATATATATATATATATATATATATATATATATATATATATATATATATATATATATATATATATATATATATATATATGGGAAAGAAGTATATACTTAAGGGCTCGTTTTCCCGTGTTTTGACACAATATTAATGAGATCTAACAGACGTTGATTGATATGTGGCGTTTAACGTCCCAAAACCACCATAAGATTATGAGAGACGCCGTAGTGGAGGGCTCCGGAAATTTCGACCACCTGGGGTTCTTTAACGTGCGCCCAAATCTGAGCACACGGGCCTACAACATTTCCGCCTCCATCGCAAATGCAGCCGCCTCAGCCGAGATTCGATCCCGCGACCTGCGGAGATCTAACAGACTATATATATATATATATATATATATATATATATATATATATATATATATATATATATGTGTGTGTGTGTGTGTGTGTGTGTGTGTGTGTTTCGCAATGCGGGACTTGGCGGTGGCGTATGAGTAATAACACAAGCACATACAAAAATTTAGTACATAAGACAAATGACGAAACAGTATACTTCAAATGTAAAACGAACGCATGTGGCAACTGCCATCACTATGAGGCACGCCGAGGAGGAGGGCATCATATGTTTCGGCCTATCAGGTGCTTTCAACACGCACTGACAAAACACCGTACGCGGGTCCCAACCAATACAGCCTCCATTTAAATGTGACTGCCTAGGCCCCAGTCAAACCGGCGACTTTCGCCTTACCAGCCGAACCGCCCGTAACCAATATCATCCTCGCCCAACAACCTTTTACAAATGGTTAACAAGAGAAACTGAAACGTGCGGCGCCCCTAATCCGTGTTCGCTGTTCATGTGCTTGTTAAAAGAGTTAATGAATAAATTTTCAAGTCCATTACTTTCTTTCAGGTGAAACAAGGGAAAGTGGGGATCGACCGCTATCCTGTCCCACCCCCCATCGATGATGATGGTGGTGCGTCAGGTTTGTTAATCTTCAGTGGACAAGTGAGGTGGGAGGTGTGGTATTTGCCCAATTTCACGTGGCACATTCGTGCTATAGGAATTGTTTCATGCAAGAAAGTTTTTATGGTCGATGTTTGCCAACAGGCACATAGAGAAAAAGATAGCAATACACATACTAAACAATTCGGCAGATAACACGTATACCGTGGGAATTAATATTTTTATGCGAAGGATGTGGAGGAATGGTGACGGTGGTGTAATTTTTGTGAGCGAAACGTTATGAAATGACGCTAAGGATACTTGCAAATGTTGTACGCACAGACATATGCTGAACAGTAACACATTGTGTTTATATATTTAGTTGTTTAGAGTTGTTTAGCAATGCCAGCAGCAACACGGATATTGCTAACACCAGAAGCTGATACTTAGCGCCATTACTTACGAGGATCGTATATGTCTATGTAGTGCTACGTAGACTAGCTTCAGTGCATGGCGGCGCTTAACTACAATTGACGTTAACCCGACGTGACGCCTGCACTGCAACAACAATCGACGTTTCACCAACAGTAGACCTGCAGTGTGTCTTTTTTCCGAAGCAGTTGTGACACCTCGTATGACTCTGTGGTAAAATACTTCATTGCCGCGCGTATTGCTTGAGTTCCGATTTCTGCCAAAACCCTGTCATTTACTCTTTGCATTCGTCGGGTTAATGATGCCGATGCCAGTTTTAACCCTCTCGCATTTATATTACCAACGTTCGTTCTCTTCGTTTCTAGGTCGACATAAACTGTTAGTCCCCTGCATGTGGCCCATACCCGCATACCAGGGCCCATGATATACGGTGTGGGGTCTCGATATGAGTCGCGCACTCGGAACACACGGATACAGTCAGCAGTCATGCAAACCAACGCACGTGTAGGTTTATTCACTCTGCTTTTACACCAATGAGATTGCTAGCCGAATGAAATATATCACTAGTGACACGCTAAACAAACTTGTACAGTAAGCCAATACAACAAATAAACAACGTAACAAACAAAAGGCACCACAAATGTGGCACGGCTGAAGTTCGATTGATCATGAGGGATCCACGGGAAACGACCTGTGGTGTCGACTCCCACAGACCTCCCGCGAGAGACGTCAAGACTAGCCAGACATATTCGCCAGATCCTCTTACCCTACTATTTCAATGTTGTCCTACCTTATGGGTTGGAGATGCGATCACGAAAGCTGCGAAACGTAGGCAGATAGATAGATAGATAGATAGATAGATAGATAGATAGATAGATAGATAGATAGATAGATAGATAGATAGATAGATAGATAGATAGATAGATAGATAGATGGATAGATGGATGGATGGATGGATGGATGGATGGATGGATGGATGGATAGATAGATAGATAGATAGATAGATAGATAGATAGATAGATAGATAGATGGATGGATGGATGGATGGATGGATGGATGGATGGATGGATGGATGGATGGATGGATGGATGGATGGATGGATGGATGGATGGATAGATAGATCGATAGATAGATAGATAGATAGATAGATAGATAGATCGATAGATAGATAGGTATATAGATAGATAGATAGATAGATAGATAGATAGATAGATAGATAGATAGATAGATAGATAGATAGATAGATAGATAGATAGTAATGCTCAAAGTGCCTGCAGTTCGCTAAGAAATGTTACGAATTAAAAAACAGAAAGAGCATAACCATGTCTAGTATAGTTTACCAGGGAGTGTGAAATAGGCAGGTGAGAGCCTTGCGCGACTCCGCGCAAGCAGTGCTAGGTTTTTCCTGAATATCGTTCGTTCTATTAACCAGCATTTCTTGACCAATCTGCAAGCTCGTACCGTATGTAAACGTCCCGAGCTTGTCGTTCACGAAAGAAGAGCGTTTTGATAAGCTGAGGACGTCCTGAGGATCCCGAGTTTACAGTGTAGTGTTTGTCAATTCTGAAACACAAATTCATATCAATACGACATCATTACCATGACAATAGTTATTACAAGTGTTTACATCAATGACAGATAATTAAGAGTGGTTACGAGATTTTCGCTTAAGATATTAAGGCCTGAAGACACAAAGCCAGGCTAGTTCTTCGTTGAACACAGGGAACAGGCTTTGACTCTTGTAAAGTGATATCATCAAACTCAAATACTCGGCGTCTGATTTACGACAATCATGCCGAAACATCAGGAGCTCAGACACGTCGTCCTTAATTTCCGCTGCCAGCTTACGCCTCGAAAGGCAGACGACCAAGCGAGACAAAAGGAAAGGCGAGCCCGACTACCACACAATATCGGCTGAAGACTCATCCTCCGGCTTTTCGCGCGCCTTGAACCTGTAATTACAAGAAGGCTCAGTCATCTGAACGGTCTTAAACACGGTATTGGTTCCCGCTTCGAGCCATTCGTTTTTTTTTTCCAACCTTTTTTCTTCTGTCTATTTTCAGACTATTTGCGTTGCTTTCGTTGCTTGCTGTGGTAAAAGAACATTGTCTTCGGCTTTCCTTACGGCGTTTCGACCACGCAGGAACATCCGGGTAGTCTCACAGTGGCGTTGGCCATCGCTTGTGCCCGTCGATGCGTCCATTATTATTGATCCCACGCCTTTCCGAGCCGACGGATATGGGCAGTCGCTGCGCGAATCATTCGGTGTGCCAGATATACCTTGACCAAGGAAGTAAGGCTGGGAGAAAGACGGAAGGTGCGATGAGGGTGCGATAGCTTCCCTTGTTTTCACTGCGGTCGTTAAGAACTTGATTACAGTGCTTACCCACGCGGAGAAGATCTGCGCAGAAGTCTTCTCACATAGAGAGAGGAAGAGAAAAGAGAGAGAGCGCGAAGAGTACAGGAGGCCTCGAGTTTAATCAAATATATTGCAGTGATACTTTCCCAGCAAAGTTGGAAGCGCACATGTATTGCCCTTGGTTTCCTTGCTTAATGCATTAAACCATCTTCTGAAACGAAAAACGAATAAAAAACGAATGCATAACTATTTAACCATTCTTGTGGAACAATCGCGAGAAATTAAGCGCAGTTGACACAGGTGGTAAAACCAGCGGTGCCGGAGGCGGACACTCTGGGACATTGTGGTAAGGGGATCGCAGGACTGGTTGAATCTTTGTCGGGTAAATGCCACGCTGCGTTTCCGACAAAAGGCGAAGTCTTCAGTTGTTCTTTTTCTTTTGCGCGCATGGCTTGCTTAGATTCTTCGGCGAAGAACACGAGCTGTTTTCGTCTGCCATTGTAATGGCAATGAATAATAATAATAATAATAATAATAATAATAATAATAATAATAATAATAATAATAATAATAATAATAATAATAATAATAATAATAATAATAATAATAGTAATAATAATAATAATAATAATAAAATTGTTGGGGTTTGACATCCCGAAACCATGATATATGATTATGAGAGACGCCGTGGCAGAGTGCCCCGAGGCAGTGAAGTACACTGGTGAACGGCGGGTGAATGATGTTGGCCTGTCAATAAGGCATAAATTTGCTAGAGACTTGATGCAGCACATGTCAGTACATTCCCATTTGATAAAAAGCAAAATAATAAAGCAAGAGAAAAAGATTCATACGCTCATTAAAAAAAAAAACATGTTTTACTTCGCGGCCTGCCATTGAGTTCGTTACATCTGTCAGTTGAACGTGGCGCTCGGCTAGTTATAGCCTCCCTGCCTTTCCTTTATTTTTTAGGTTTCTCTCTCCGACAGCTGAACGAATGCTAAAGCATTACTACTGAACTCAAAGAAAGAAAAAGGGTGTATGTTCGACGAGTTCAGATTAGCCACGTGTATGACTACTCTTTTTAAAGAGATGCGTTAACCCCTGTTTAGGTCCTACGACTCCCCAACGAGAGTATAACAATCTAAAAGGAGAGTTAACGTGTCCCTTAACAAAGTCGTACACGGGGCAAGTCAGGACTAAAAAAAGTGTCAACTGGCTCTCTTTTATATTTTTCTTATCCCATGTGCTAACACCGAGATGTGCGAACATCGGTCCCCTTCGTTCCCTGGTAGCCAAAACGGCAAGCCGATCATCGCCTCGAGGCATATTGGTATTCAAATGAGCCTACAAAGCAGAAATCGGCTGTGAACCAACGCTTGTAGGTCCTTAGACGAAGCTCAACGGGCGGAGCACACACACACGATCTCGGCACCTTGAGTAGGCACCGGGCGTGGCGTGGAGTGTTCTCGCGCAAGAGGCTATAGCCTGGCTGCGGACACTTGTGCTTCGTTAATTAAGCCACCGTGCCCGTGGATGACTGGTGGCTCAAGTGCTGCCGCCTCCGCCAGGTCCACCGCATGAGGGCGGTCTTATGCAAGGGGCTTTGACAAGCAGTGACAAGCCTCCGAGTGTTCCTTCGCACGTGTGGCTGACGGTGCACTTGGTGGCCTGTTTTACAGATGAGAGGAATTAGCCAATTATTTGCCCGAAAGATTAGCACGTGGTGTTTAAGCAAATAACAGAACGTATTTATGAGACACGTGCAATAGATATTTATGCCTCCCGTTAACGAAATTTCAGAAGTCTTTTTTTTTCACTGCCTCCTCAAGTAGCGATGTCGATGATTTAAGTAATTCTCCAGGTGGCAGGTGAATAACTATGTGGCCTATTTCTCATTTCGCGGTCATCGCGCAAGACAAAAACAACAGTTCTCAACGAAGTAGAATGTTTTCAATTTCTGTAGCGCGATGGAAAGCTTCCCCATCAGAATTTCAGAAAATGAATGTTTCTAATCGTAGAGATGTGAAGTTTAACGTCCCAAAACCACCATATGATTATGAGAGATGCCGTAGGGGAGCTCCGGAAATTTCCAAAAGCTCAGGTTTTCTAACGTGCCCTCAATTTTAGCACTCCGGCCTGCAGCATTGTCGCCTTCATCAAAAATACAGCCGCTGCAGCCGGAATTCGATCCCGTGACCTGCGGGTGAGCAGCCGAGCACCTTAGTGGCTAAACCACCCCGGCAGGACAACGAATGTTTTACACAAAATAAGAGAAAATGATGCAGTTGATTTCATAAAAGCATGTTAGGCCAGTTGGTTCATGCTACGAAAAGAAGTAACAATGCAACGCAAGGTTTTGTCCTTGTGCTCCCGGCCTTTACACCTTGCATTGCGTTGCCCCGCCGCGGTGGTCTAGTGGCTAAGGTACTCGGCTGCTGACCCGCAGGTCGCGGGTTCAAATCCCGGCTGCGGCGGCTGCGTTTCTGATGGAGGCGGAAATGTTGTAGGCCCGTGCGCTCAGATTTGGGTGCACGTTAAAGAACCCCAGGTGGTCCAAATTTCGGGAGCCCTCCACTACGGCGTCTCTCATAATCATATGGTGGTTTTGGGACGTTAAACCCCACAAATCTAATCTCTTGCATTGCGTTATTACCCCTGTGCAAAATTATTATAATGATGTTTTTACCTCACGTGAAAACTAAAGCAGTAATAATGCTTATGTAAATTACGAAAACGAAGTTACTGATGGAGTTCATATGACACTTCAGACCTAACTTTCAAATTTAGCGTTAATAAGTAGCTAGAAAGTACTTCATTATTAAGTCCTTAAGGCAGCAATGTGTGTATCAAATTCGGGGCAGAAGAAAACACGTCTCGCACGACTGACAAGTCGGGACATGAAGGCACAACTTGTAGTGGCTTCATGTGAGAAGCAGTGCCTGAAGTAATGCGTGTAGCACTGCGTGTACACTAATACATGGAAACCTAACAAAATGAGTTTCATCACCTAGATGAAGGACAGAGAGAAAATTGAGTTCGTACGTTGAGGCACAAAACGACAAAATCAAAGGGTCAGTCCAAAGGTCACGAAGGCTAACTTTATTGTTTCCAGTTATTATGTGTCAAAAAGTACACGCTGCCGAAGAGCTCATTGAGGATGAAGAGCAGAGTGCTTCTTAATTCCTTCAGCAACACGAGTCACTCTATCCTATCGCAATTTATCAAGCACGTAAACGTCATAAAAAGTCCATAAAAGCATAACGACGATGTAATTAGCGTCTCTGGCGATAAATAACGTTTGGCGATTGTAACTTCGTCTAAGCGAGAAAACGAGAAAGAAAGAAAACAGATTCTAAAATGTAGGAGCAGTGGAAGGTCAGCTTGACGAATGGACGTGCAGAAAGAGAGAGTAATCCAATTCTCTCCGGTTCCCAATTTCAATTAAACTCGTTTCCGACAAGGCAATCAAGAAAGCCGGCGACGAGCGGTTTGACTCTAGCGAAGGTTTTCTTTGTAGCTTTTCGATCCTCGGCCATTGCCGATAGCTCTCGTGAAAAAGCTAAACGAGAAACAAAGGAACGAAGGAACAAAGATACGTGGTCGCTTCCATAGCGTAAAGGTTTCTCGACTCTGGGGACCTTACTTCGAGGAATCTGTCGCGCGAACTGGTTGGGCGTTGGTTTACCGTTTGCTTTACGGGCTTTTTTTTGTTTGTTCGACTTTCTCGCCTGCCAAGTAGGTCCGACAGACGACGTTTGGTCCGAAATGGAGAAAATCGGGTTCCAATAAGTTTGGTGCTAATTTGAACCCATACTCTTTTCGCCATTTGCACCGTGTTACGACACGCTGATTAGAGGACCCTTCTTTTCTCCTCATTCTGCTGGACTCACTGTATTGATTCTCCAAGTACGAAGGAATTCGCATTTGAATTTTAAATTATTCTCCTGCCGTATGCTGATGGACTTTTTTTGTGCTTTCAGCGGTACCCTCTTTGTTATTATGGTACCTGAACATTTGTCACCATTATTATGGGAATAACTGGCAATCCTTTGTGATGCTCTAGTGCATCTCGTTGTTGTTAGCCGAAAACACATATCAGTCGGAGCTTATATCTATTCAAAGCTACCACAAAGCTATTCTTTACGTCAGTTAGGCGAGCGATATTCAAAATAGCTTTGCTGTAGCCACGCGAGGCACGCTTTTCCTACGGATGTGAGATCGAGTTCCCCAGTCTATAATAAATACAGAGAGACACTGGAGAAGTAATTTTCAGTTATGTCGCTTGTTTCCTGCTATTGTAATTAATACGCCATCAAATGGTACGATGAAAATTCATAAAAAATGCAACTTCGTACGGCAGTTCCGTATGCTAACACCTTCATGCAACTATATATACAGGGAACGTGTTATTTAGACAATTACTTTAGAGTTATCTTTCCCCACTTCATGACAAGTCTTCTGAAATCATCTAATTTAGAAACTCTTGCCATGGGAGTTGTTTGTTCATTAACTACAATTGTACATATAACATTTATTTCCCTTTATTGACGAATATATTCATTATGCCAGCATATGTTTGATAAAACTTATCCAGGAGATGCGAAGCTGTTTAGTACAATGCCAGCTCTAGAGTTAAAACTAAAAATCTCAAATGCTCGGATAATTGGGCGCAACCTACGATAGATGGTTGTGTGTAGGAAGTCGCGGAGCACACGTTCTCGCAGTGCAACTTATCCTTTTGAAGAGATCGTGGGCAGGCTGATCATGCAGAAGAAGTGTTGCATGCATGTGCCTCTTGAAAACATGCATTGTGGGACAGGTGTATATCTCCTGAGCATATTGTTACAACCTGCATGGACACCTCTACGACTGAGGAACACGGGACTCCATGATGCATGCGAGTGCGCTGCAAGGTACGCTCGTCGGCGTACCTGCCATACGCGGTCCATGTCCCACAAGAAAGCGAGACTATACAAAGAATCTTCTATTTTTTAAGGCGAACGCCTTAGAGGCTGCATCAAACACGAAAGCTGTTATTGGCGCCTCGCGTCGGCCTTGCGTCCCGCGGCTTCGGCAACGAGTGACGCAAAAAATGATCATAAAAAAATGACGTCACTATATGAAGCCTCAATCGGGTAAAAACAAAATTTTGTGAGGTCATCATGGCGTCATCAAGACGTCATAACATCAAATCGTAGCTTGGTGATTTCGATCATGGTGGTTCCAATCACGGAGGCAAACTCAAAACCAGGTGAGGTACCTCCAATCTCGGAGGCTGTACGAAAGCCCGTTAGGAGCAGAAAGCTTTCGAAGAATGGCGGGGCAGAATCAATGCATCTGCTGAGAGGAAAAAGAAGATGAGTTCCTCGCTCGAGTCGTCTTAAGTGAATGCACGAGGAATCCTGGGAGTTTTCTTCTTTGTTGTTGTCAATAGTGCATGACAAGAATTGCACATCGGTTTCTCTCTTGCCATGTTAAGACGCGCCTGTGTTCTCTTTTTTGAAGCCACTGTGACTGTGTAACTATGTAAATAAATTGTGTCTTTTCCTTTGCAAGAAGCTACAATATATATATATATATATATATATCTATATATATCTATATATATATATATATATATATATATATATATATATATATATATTATATGTTATCGGCTCTGGCCTATATCTATATATATCTATATATATATATATATATATATGTGTGTGCCATATCCCATACCTTCACGAAGACTAACTGACTGACCCATTGATTGATATGTGGGGGTTTAACGTCCAAAACCCACCATATGATTATGAGAGACGCCGTAGTGGAGGGCTCCGGAAATTTTGACCACCTGGGGTTCTTTAACGTGCGCCCAAATCTGAGCACACGGGCCTACACCATTTCCGCCTCCATCGGAAATGCAGCCGCCGCAGCCGGGATTCGAACCCGCGACCTGCGGGTCAGCAGCCGAGTACCTTAGCCACTAGACCACCCCGGCGGGGCTGACTGACCCATTGAATTATTAATCCACTCTCTCTCTCTCTCTCTCTCTCTCTCTCTCTATATATATATATATATATATATATATATATATATATATATATATATATATATATATATATATATATACACTTCTCTTCGCTTATCGCCAGAGCCTGTGAACCAGCCTTTACCCTCCTCGGTCACATCAATATGCGCGTTGCACATGGGAAAACACTGACGCTTATTGCATCGCAACGTTTATTGACCTCTAACAATTCCCCAGTAGATTAAAGTATGCCCCCTAACGACCAACCTCTCAAACCTTCTCAATATAAACTTTTTTGCCCCTCCTCCTCGTACGAAAGAAATTCACGTGAGCCTGGGCATCTAGAGCAGAAATGTCGCCGTATAAAGGTATAGCGCGCCACAGAGATAGGTGTTGCATTTTGGAGGGCGTACATACACCCGAATAACCTGCGATGAACTTATCAGAAAAATCGCGTCCCCGTTAGATGTACCACCAGTCTCTCCTTCGCAGAGAATTGGGAGTCCGTGGTGCAGTTCAGCGACGCGAATCGTCGGCAACAGCTTGCCAGACAAGACCGCGGTGCACGTCCCTTCTGTGGAGCGACTCGACCAAACGCGGCAACTTGTCCCCGGTTGCTTGCTTCCCGTTCTCTCCACCCCCAATCGGTGCTGCCGGTTGAACAGCGTGACGGGCAACGGGCGGAATCACAACGACGTCGTTTGTGGTGCAGCCTCCGTGCCCGGGACGCCTGAGCAGAAAGAAACATCGATCACTGAGCGCAACGCCAAAAATTCCCGGCGCACAGCCCGACTCGTTGGGTCGACAAGAGTTGTTTGTGCCCGTGGAGTCAGTGCCTTTGGAGGTTATCAGAAAAACCAAATAAAGCGAGGCAGGGAGAGAGCAAACCACGTGAGAATTGAAGTGGTTCGAAATTGGGGATCATGTTATATGTTTGTTTCTGTACTTATACAGCAGGACACAAGAAAGGTACGGGGTGTGCGCGCATGCTGCTCACGGGTACGTTTCAAACGGGGTGAACAACCGCGCTGCATGGTTGCCCAAATTGTGGAGCGACGCGGGCCGACCGGCGGAGGTTGCGTACTCGATTCCCAAGGGTCCTTTTTCTCTCAGCCTCTTTTTTTTTTACGTTCGTAGGCGTTTGAACAGCCGCATACGTCGACTCTATTTGCCAGTGAATACACTTCTTTTATGCTGGTGTTCCTCACGGCAACCGACATGATGGTTCATTGGTTCAGGTTCTCGGCTGCTCACACGATCATCTCGGGATAGAATGCCAGCCGCGGTGGCCGCATTTCGATGAAGGTGAAATGCTAGAGAGAGAGAGAGAGAGAGAGAATAAAATGAGGTAAAGGCAGTGAGGTTAACCAGAAATTGGAGCATCCGATTTGCTACCCTGTACTAAGGGAAGAGAGAATGTGGAATAAAGATGGAAAAGGAAGCGAAGAGCGAAGTGGACGCGCGAAAAAGAACATAAAAAAAGAAAAGTGAGCTGGGGTGCTATATACTATTCAAAAGGCCACCACCACGCAAAAAGTTCAATAAGGCCTTCACTGATTTTCTGTGCGAAGACAAATTATGTCGCCTTTCAAGCACTGACTGTTCTGACAAGGGTCTGTCATCAAGGCGAGATAACGCAGCAGCTAGCTGCCGTCTTTGCACGCTGTAATGAGAGCAGTGACAGAGAACATGCTCCATTGTTTCCTCGCTGCCGCTATGACTACGAGCAGTACTGTCTTCCATGCCAATTCGGAAGGCGAAAACATTGCCGCAAGTGACACCAAGCCACTGTCGGCAGAGCACCGTTGTCTCAAGTCGAAAAAGTCTGGACGGAAGCCGAAGTCGACGAGACGTGTCCTGGCTGTGCAGTCGCATGTTGCCGTAAGCACTCAGCGTTCCACAGGGATTTTACTTCTTCATTAGCGATTTTTCGGATTTTCATTTGAGCATCAGTACTTGAAAATGGAATGGATTCTTTTTCACCGTATTCGTGTGCTGATCGAGCAGCTGCGTCGGCATGTTCGTTGCCCAATATGCCGCAGTGATTTGGAAGCCACTGAAACGTGATTTTGTGTCCTTCGTCGAAGAGGTGGTGAAGCAGCTCTCTAATTTCCAGCACTAGTTGTTCATGAGGCCTGCGGCGTAAGGCGAACACCAAACACTGTAGTGCTGCTTTGGAGTCCGTGAACATGCTCCATTTTTTTTATTTCTTGGTGTTTAATGACTTTAACTGAGCTACGTAGAGCAGTTAGTTCCACAGCTCTCGATAACGTCTGGTGGTATAACCGAATCTTCGTCGTTGTCGCTGTTGCAGGAAAGATCACCAACCCTGAAAACCCATTCACTTTAGTTGAAGTGTCAGTACATCGATGGGTATGCTCACTGTACTTCTCGTACAACAAGAGAAGAGAAAGCTGCTTTAGCGCTGGAGACGAGAGCCGGGCTTTTGACCGTATGCCAGGAACCGTGAGTTCAACATGTGGATGAGTCATACACTATGGGGGAGTAGCAATTCTGAACGGATTTGTACATCCCGTATATATGCGTGTGCGATACGACAAGACTGTCTGGCAAAATGAGGTGCGAGGTTGGTCCTCTGGCAGTTAGGCTCGAGTAAAATGCCTCATGGGCAGGGGCGCGAGTAAGATGCCTCACGTAGGCTTGGAGCACTTCCATTACGATATGCGTGCTGAGGGGGTAGTCATTTGCGATCGCAGTTGTCTCGGCTGTAGACGAAAATCGCGGTAGCCCCAGACAAACTCGCAGAGCCATAGTCTGGATGCTTTTGAGAGTGCAAATGTTGGTTCTGCACGTATTGGTCAGTGCACGTTAAAGAACGCCAGATGGTTAAAATCTCCGGAGCCCTCCACTTCGTTATCTCTCATGATCGTATCGTCGTTCTTCTGGGACATGAAGCCCCAATAAGTATTTTATTAGTTAGTGTAGCCCGCGTGTGCTATATGAAAGGTGCCGAAGTATGTGCAATACCCGTGTTTCCTGCAGAGTTTCTTGGGTACGTGTTCCAAGTGTTTGGGTTGGAGGATCACACGTGTGCGGTTGCTGCACGTTTAGACCCAAATATGTTACATGAGAATTTCTGCAGAGTAGTTCATGTCATACAATTTTAAATCGTATATTATCGTATATCTTGTCATGGAATTGTCTGAAGGACATGCTATGTTCCACAACCTCCTACTATACGTCCCATGTGTAATTCAAAGCTGAGGAAACTCCTGCACCAGCTGTGAGGAAACAACGACATCTGCGTTCGAAAACAGGGGAAAAGAAGCAGAGGTTTGAGACAAGCGTAGACAATATTCTACTTACTATACGTGACTTTCTTGTTCCTAAATTATCGCTTCAACGCGGAACATCATGCTAGTACGAGCATGTGTGTGGAAATATATACTGTCACACGTTAATGCTGTCTGCGATTGTTCACCAACCGAAAGTAATAGAAATAAAGCGCCCATATTTCCGCTACACACACACACACACACACACACACACACACACACACACACACACATATATATATATATATATATATATATATATATATATATATATATATATATATATATATAGTTGGTGTCAATGAGAGATGACGTGAGACCCCACATCTGCAACAAGTACCATCTTGCAAGCTTCCTTCCGCCTGACTAAAGAGAAATAGAAAGCAGGGCCACGAGACGTCAACACAGATAACAGCCCATACCACCAGAAGGACAGCCGGACAGGAAAGCATCATTAGAAAGGAAGCCTGTATATATGTGGTCTGAGCCCATCTCCTTTTTGAATATTTTCTTTTTTGGCACCTAACCGATCGATTGCATCACTGCATCTCGGCATACACATACCGCTTTCGCGAAAAACTTCACCGTTGGATGTTCATTCATAGTCCTGCCTGAGGAGCAGAGTGTGCTTGTGATGCGTGCCTGTAAAAAAGCCGAGCCTGTTTTTTTGTTTTGCATGACTGGAAACACACAGTCGCTTTCTTATGAATTATGTTGTTTTCAGATATTACGTCGCGGAGGGCCTCTGGCACAGTGAAGACATAACAGCACAGCGGCAGACTGCATGAATTGGAAGGTTCATCCGAGAATGCTTGCTGTATCTGTGGCGACACCTTGTCACACGTGCAACAAATTATTCGTCGCTAGAAACATTTTTGTTTCGCATGATGCTTGCTTACTACACAATTCCAAAAATATGTTGTACAAGCGCATTCGCAATGTTTCTGACACCTCTATGCTGGCAAATAAATGTATTAGTTATCTTCTGAAAGCTTGTGATGGACATCTGCAAGTCTGGTAGCTCTTGTTCAGTGATTCTTGAACTGTTGTGCTGTACAAAGCGAAATCAATTGGCAGCTTGCATATGATGCCAGATTAGGTGCACGGATTCACCAATTCATGTACAAGCCAGTGGCGAAGGGTCAAAACATTTGGAAACAAGTGCATTATGGAAGAATACTGGCTTAGAGGGCTGATTGTTAGTCAAAACAAAACGTGAGCATTCAGGTTATACTGTTAAATTTCTAGACGAGATATTCATGCTCTCAGGCTTTGTGCATAAACGCGTGTGCAGCAGATGGTTGCTGCCATACTCATACACAGCTTCAAAAGGTTAACATTGGTGAAGTCTAAGTTAGCTTTTGATCATTTGTCTATGTGATCATGTTTTAGTCTACTAACATAGCCAAGGTCAAGGAGAGCGTGTTGCCCGTTGGAAAATACATAATCTCGCAAGATGCCCACAGAGCTGCTGCACACACGTGTTCCATCCATTACTTTGTGGTCAGTCTCTGCTGTTAAGTCTTTTGTGTGCCAGAACCCTCGACTGAGAGTAGACATATTTTATGCTATTTTATGCTTTGTGTTAGTATATCTTGTGAGCGGAAACTTCATAACTGCTCCATATATATATAGTACTAGGCCATTGTTGTTTTCAGCTGCAAGTATTTTTGTTGGTTTCTGTGCAATAGCATCTGCAGGAAGACGTTTGATGTAAAAAATATGTGCTGGAAAAGTGGGGGAGGGAAAATGCGGATGAATTTTACGCTCAATTAGACTCTTTAATATTCTTTTATTTATGCGATATACAGATTTAATAGAGCTTTTTAATCTGATTGCATCGCAAAATTTAGGATATGCTGAATCTTTAAATTATACTTTTGTTTTTTTTTTGCATGGTTCAAGTATGTCCCCGCAATTCTTGGAAGTTTTGGGCAGAATAAAACTTACTGTTATACTCGTGGACAGCTTTCTATGGTAATGAGAGAGGAAAGTTTGCAAATTCTCACTGCACATCATAATGTTTTTAATTTAGGGGAACAGATATGTAATCAGCATAACGTCTACATATGACTGCTTCCCTTTTGCCCAGTAATGGCAGAGAAAAGAAGTGAAATCAAATGTAACACCCAGTGCTACAGAATATCTTATATTATTATTGCTACAAGTGAGAATTTAATCATATACACATCAGGACTACACCTCTTTCTAGAAGCGCTACCACTTTCGTCGCCACAAAAAGCTGTACACGAGTGTGCAATGCCCAACGGCTTTGTTGTGAAAGAGAAAGCAGTCTCTTGAATTGTTCTTGTTTGCTTCTGTTCCATGCAGTACTGTGTTGGAAATGTCAAAGGCACTAGATGGCTTTCATAATGCATTACATATAAGCTCCTCTCCCCTCACCACTTTTTTTTTATTTCCACAGCTTGCTCGTGGCAGGATTCATGCAACATGTCTATTTTGTTTTACACTACTTTTGTTTACGAGTTGCTCAGTAGTATATTGAGCTTCGCAATAGAGAGATAGTGAGCAAAAAAAAGTCAACATACAATCCTGTTGTGTACATTCAGGCCAGAATTACCTGAAGCAGGTGGAAGTAGCAAAAGAAAACCTTTTGACAGAATTGACCATCTGTTATATGGTGGCCCAAATATGCGAGTAGTTGACGTTAAATTAGCTTTTCGTGTTTGATTCTGTCTTCATAATGCTAGAGTTTTGGCATACAATCTGCATTAATAGGTCCGTCATTGGCACGTACTTGATTGCATCAGACCTGGCCTCCAAGCGGAGGTAATGAATCACTTGGTGGCACAACTAACCCCGTGAGGGTGATTGCCGTCGTCTTGTCCGTCAAACCAAAACTATGTGAATAAGAGTTGTAGGTTTGATAGGCAGGAGAAAGAAGCGTGCATTTGTAGAGGATGGTTCTGTTTTTGTTCTTTAACCATACGAGCTAGGCAACTGCCAATGCTAAGTGTATCGTTTGAAACAGATCTATCCTCACAGGAAGATCTAAATATATGAATCAATCGAAACTCATCTGATCGGTGTAAATGAACCACATTGATCTGTGACATGCAAGAACGACGCACCGCAAGGTGACCAGACACATGGCATTTCGGTTTAAGCTCCATTGGGCATTTACCGCAGGGGTGCCTGCGCAAGTAGGCGTTTGGTGTGTAGCGACACCACGAACCCGAGCTAACGGGGGAGTTTCGACTCCCTCCCATGCCTAGCCGTGCGTGGCTTTGCCGTGTCCGAGGAAAAGGGGATCATGGGGGTTGAGCCGACGCTGGGTGATTGGACCGTTAAGGCCCCCCGGCAAAGGAAACACACCCCTTTGGCCCCGGCTTCACGTAGACGGCACCCCTGAGCTGACCCACCCAGGGGAATCGGCAGTCGCCTTTTCCTATCTCTCTCTCCCTACATCTTCGTCTTTATCTCTTACTATTTATCTGTCCTGTCTTCTACTCTCTTCCGTTTACTTCCAAACTTCCTGGCGGCTAGGGTTAACCCTGTGCAAATAGCCTACCTTGGTCTAGGCGCATAGGGTTATAGTGGCGTTGTACGGCTGGCGTCTGCAGGTTTCAGCATTTGTAAACTTGTAGCGTCCCCTCGTTGGGCTCCGTGGTGGGTGGCCGCCAACGCTGCTGAACAACAATAAGGAAGACATGCATGGAGCATTCCCACTACTGTCTGATCGTACCGGCTTTAAGCCGGTACGCACCGATGACCTCACCAGAGAAGGATTGGCCACCCTGGTGCAGTATCTGGCCACCCCCTCCCGTAGGCATTCGTCATTAACTCACGGCCCTCAGTCCCCACCAGCTGCGGAGAAACTGACCACGTTGGCGGTCAGATCTGCAAAGCAGCAGAGGGTGCTAGGAATCTCTGGATACGGACAGGCCACCATTGGAACTTGAACTTAGCAACGTTTAAAGTTAGAACGTTATCTAGTGAGGGAAGTCTAGCTGTATTATTCGAGGAGCTAGAAGGCATTAAATGGGATATAATAGGGCTGAGTGAGGTTAGGAGGACAGATGAGGCCTATACTGTGCTACAGAATGGGCACGTCATCTGCTATCGGGGCTTGGAAGACAGAAGAGAACTGGAGTAGGGTTTCTAATTCACAGAAACATAGCTGGCAACATAGAGGATTACTATAGCATTAATGAAAGGGTGGTAGGCATTGTAATTAAACTGAATAAAAGATACAAAATGAAGGTAGTACAGGCTTACGCGCCTACATCCAGCCATGATGACGCTTCAGTTGAAAGCTTCTATGAAGACGTGGAATCGGCAATGAGTAAGGTGAAAACACAGTATACTGTAGTAATGGCGACTTTAATGCAAAGGTAGGGAAGAAGCAGGCTGGAGACCAGGCAGTAGGAGATTATGGCATCGGCACTAGAAACGCCAAGAGGAGAGCTACTAGTAGAATTCGCAGAACGCAATAATCTGCGTATTTTGAATACCTTCTACCGCAAACGAGAAAACCGCAAGTGGACATGGAGGAGCCCTAATGGCGTAAATAAGAACGAAATAGACTTTATAATGACTGCACACCCAGGAGTCGTGCAGGATGTGGAAGTGGTTGGCAAGGTAAGATGCAGTGACCATAGAATGGTACGGGCTCGAATCCGCCTAGACTTGAAGAAGGAACGACAGAAACTGATACGCAAGAAGCCAATCAATGAGCTAGCACTGAGAGGGAAAGTACAGGAATTCAGAGTGTCACTGCAGAACAGGTACTCTGCTCTTAGCGAGGAAACCAACCTTAGCGTAGATACAATGAATGATAATCTGACAAGTATCATCACGGAGTGTGCAGTGGAAGTTGGAGGCAGGGTAGCTAGACAGGACACCGGCAAGCTTTCCCAGGAAACGAAGAACCTAATTAAGAAGCGTCAAATCATGAAAGTGTCAAGTACAACAGACAAAATAGAACTGGCAGAGCTTTCGAAGTTGATTAATAGACGTAAAGTATGCTATGTAAGAAGGTATAAACATGGAGAGAATTGAGCACGCTCTGAAAAACGGAGGAAGCGTCAAAGCAGTGAAGAGGAAACTTGGGATAGGCAAAAGGGGGATGTATGCCACTAAGGGACAAAGAAGGCAAAATAACTACCAATATGGATAGGATAGTTAAAATAGCGGAGGAGTTTTACAGAGATCTGTACAGTAGCCGAGACAATCACGACCTTAATACTATAACAAACTAGCAGTAACCCAGACGACACCCCACGCGGTAATGATAGAAGAAGTCAGAAAAGCTTTGGAGAGCATGCACAGAGGCAAAGCTGCTAGTGAGGATTGGGTAACATCAGATCTGCTGAAAGATGGAGGACAGATTGTGTTAGAAAAACTGGCCACTCTATTTACGAGGTGTCTCCTGACGGGAAAAAGTACCAGAGTCTTGGAAGAACGCTAACATCATCTTAATACATAAGAAAGGAGATGACAAGGACTTGAAGAATTACAGGCCGATCAGCTTGCTCTCTGTAGTATACAAGCTATTTACAAAGGTAATTGCTAGCAGAGTAAAGAAAAACATTAGAATTCAATCAACCAAAGGAACAAGCAGGATTTAGAACAGGCTACTCAACAATTGACCACATTCATACTATCAATCAGGTATAGAGAAATGCTCAGAGTATAACCAACCACTATACATAGCCTTCATAGATTACGAGAAGGCGTTTGATTCAGTAGAAATATCAGCCGTCATGCAGACCTGCGGAATCAGGCGTAGATGAAATATATACAACATTATGGAAGAAATCTACAGGGGATCAACTGCTACCATAGTGGCTTTCATAAAGAAAGCAACAGAATACCATAAGAAGGGTGTAGGCAGGGGGGACACAATCTCCCAATGCTTATTCACTGCGTGCTTACAGGACGTTTTCAAAGCCTAGAATGGGAACAGTTAGGGATAAGAGTTAATGGAGAGTAACCTCAGTAACCTGCGCTTCGCCGATGACATTGCATTGCTGAGTAACTCAGGGGACGAATTGCAACTCATGATTACGGAGTTAGACAAGGAGAGCAGAAAGGTGGGTCTTAAAATTAATCTGCAGAAAACGGAAGTAATGTACAACAACCTCGGAAAGGAGCAGCGCTTGCGTAGGTAATAGTGCACTTGAAG